>RDPX01000018.1:4424237-4463345 GCA_003991215.1 Morbakka virulenta | reverse complement strand
GCTCTCTCTCTCTCTCTCTCTCTCTCTCTCTCTCTCTCTCTCTCTCTCTCTCTCTCTCTCTCTCTCTCTTTCTCTCTCTCTCTCTCATTACCAAATCAGGCAGTCTTTAATGTGTGTCATTCCATCTCCAATGCTTGCCCTGATGTTATTTGACAATAATAAAACGGGAAGTAAACAGATATTGGGCTTAATATAATTAAACCTGAAACCTGCTAATCAAAGTCTAACAGTTCTCATGTGATTAATTAGCAAGTATATAGATAATATATACACTATGTATAAATAATGTATATATATATATATATATATGAATGTATAAATCAGATGTACGAGTAAGAAAAACTCTAACTTTACAGTACTCAGAGTTTCATGTCTTTCACAATTTTCAACTGTATACAAATGATCACTTGAAAAAAAATTTCTACAAAGATTGTTATACAAATAGCTGTGTAATCTGATCTTTTGAAAAGCAACTATTAATAACAAAAATCATAAAGCGTGCAACTACAAAACAAGAAATGGACAGAAGAAAATCATTATCTATTGTCAGTCTTTTGATTTGAAATTTAGAGTATATTTATTCATATGTCGACATTTGGAAACAGTTTCGGTTCGTTTGTTTTGCAATTTAGTTGTATTTACTTAACCAAGAATTTCCAGTTTCTCTTCCAGGCACAATGGGCACGTTTTTGTTAAGTTCGAATATGCCTTGACACGTTTTACGATTGACTCTTTTAAACTCTTTTTCGGTCAGCCCTATGTTGCCTTTTGTTGGTTGATTCGGTGCCATAACTTTGCATTGGTAAATAACGGATGATGTTCTGCACTTCCCTTTCAGTGGACAATTTTCTTTGATTCTGCAATTTCACTGAGGAATTTCTGCTGTAGCACGTGATGTAATTTTCTTGTTGTGAGAATTTATAATGGAATGGATGTTTTCCGTACAGTTATAGCTGACTTTTACATTGTTCTTATTAAAAAATTTTCGGAGGTTGTTTTAATTCGTAAAGTTTTTATCAATAAGGTTCAAAAATGATTTCGCAACATTGGTTGATACATCCCTATTAAAGGGCGGCTTGGACCATATGGTGTTTCTTTCTTTTCCTATTCCTCTAGCGGTGGTTGTTTTCTTAAGGTTTTTCATTTGATAATATATATATATATTTATTATCAACTCCTTTAGTGGTATATATAAACTTTAATTTTGGGTGTAGTGCTTCACAAAGAGCATGCATTTAATCTAACAAGCTTCACAAAATAAAGATTGTATATTACACAAAAGCTAGTCATCCATGAAGGGCCTTTTTAGTGACTTTCTCCTGTGCTGAGCAGCCACCACGTCTCGCTTCAAACACTAACTGTAGTCCGCAAGAAAGTTCACATACCACCGGCCTTGGTGGTGTTCTTTCATGATATGAATCTCTTAGTGAAAACGCTCTCCCGGTTCCACACTTATATCTTCAAAGTCCTGAGGGAAATAGTCTAAACAGGACCGTAGAAAGTGGATTTTGCTGACATGCGAGCCCTAATTTTTGAAAGTTCTTCAAGAGTTCGTCAACTTCCTACTCGTATTCTGCACCCCAATTGTTTCCATGAAAGGTTGTTGTTAATGACTTTAGCGATAGTCAATGCACAAATCAGTTGAAAACCTTCGACCTTTGAAAAAAGTTTTTAAAACACAGGCCAGTGTTATCAATCCGATACTATCACAGTTGTTATTATTATTTAGTGGTTTGACAACAATGCTGTCCATATTGCCTCAAACTTCGTTGATGCTGAAAAATGGTAATGGAAAAATTGAAAAATTATGTGCTGAAGAAAGGAGGGAAAAAATTGCTTGACCTCAAAATGTGAAGGTTTACAATAAGAGCATGGTGAGTGTAGACCCGTGTGATGCTGATTGCATTCTACAAATTGGTAGTCAGAAAATATTTTGGCTCTGCATTGATATTGCGAAACTAAATTCTTGGCTGCTTTACCGCAGGCAGTGCAAAAAACAGCATGTTCAAGAGAGGCAGCAATTGTCTCTCCTAAAATTTCCCTGAGCATTGTCGATGCTTTAATGAACAAAAGAAATATATTGACCTCAGCTGGAATAGCAGCTTGTCAACCAGGCAGTCCACCGAAAAGAAGTCTGGGTGATTTGGAACCAATGAAAGATGCAGGCATTGTAAAAGAGGCTTTTCTAATATTTACTGTAAGAAATATTGAATGTGTTTATGCGTTACCGTGGTAAAAAATCTGTTTCTCCTGGTTCCACTCAGTGCATTCTTAATCACAACGTTTAGCAATTCCTACCTGACAATTTTATTCATCGTACGTCATCTGGTAATTACTGATTATTGTTAATAATTGGTTGAAGTTGAAAGGCTTTTAAGAATTTACGTAGCTGAATAAGGATCCAAGGAAGCTTGTAACGTTGAGATGCAATACCCTAAATTTTTATGCTTTTGTTCGTTCAGTGAAATATTGTTGACTTCTGATAGCTTCTCTTAATAATATAGTTTGGTAATCAGTAATCAGTTTCTGGAACTTGCGTCTTATCTTTAAAAACAAGATTTACTTGTTTTATTACAATGACCTAGTGGACGGTATTTTACATTTCTGTACCCTTCCTTGGTGATGTTGCCAAATGGCAACAAATATGAAAACCCTGAATTTTGTAAAAATTTTGGTTTTTCATTTACAGTCAAAGTTAGTACATAAAAGGTAAAAAATTGAATTTCCAAATATTGAATTTCATCTCGGCATAATTCATTACACAATGTAACAACATTTCAAAAAAGTTGTGCTTGACTCACTTTTATTGACGTTTCTGAATCAATCTTTTGCGCTGATTCCAAATGTGCTATTTGTTTTTGTAGCATCGTTCGTTTTTCCACAAGTATTAACTTTGCATTTCTGGTACCTGGCATTTTTGTAGTGCCTTCATTTTTGTCAGGAAAAGTGATTACGCAACAAAAACAACAGATTTGCAACGATTAATCTTTATTAAGTTCAACTTCAAAGGAGCGCTGCATGCTGTTAACCGATCAAACATAAACTTATGTTGAGCCAACTAGATATCTAAGCTTCCCTTCCAGGCTCCTACCATTTTGCTAATTCAGCGCAGTTTGTTTGTTTATTTAGCAAGTACCAAATAAGAGCGATGTGAACAAAGCTATTGATGTGCAATGATCTTTAGTGCAGAATTTTGTGCAGCATAATAAGTATGATTACAATCACGGGAAAGGTGATCAGAAGTCAAGCATTACCCTTCGCTTCACAACTGCTCCATATTTTGTGAATTGTTTCCCCCACATTGCTCAGGATTCATTTTGGGATATTAATATTGATTTTTCCTTACGTTAACGATGTCTAGCACAAATAGGACGTGCAAGAACTCTCCCAACAATCTCTGTTACGTTTGTGGGTATTAGATTGCCAGAAAGTTTGTCTCTTATAAAATCATGAGAGGGAATAAGTCTTGGGTAGCCTATCGACTGTACATTGGGATACCAATGGGCAATCAGGATAAGCCATGGGTTCCGCTTGTCATTTGTGTTACGTGTCGATCAAGTCTTGAAGGATGGCTGCGAAAAAAAGAAAGAGTTATGCCGTTCGCAATTCCACGAGTATGGAGAGAGCAAAGCAATCATCAGGACGATTGTTTTTTCTGCATGATCGATGCTTCAAAGTATAGGAAGGGTAAAGGAAGAACATCTCTTCATTATCCTGACATTCCGTCATCCAGAGCGCCTGTTTCTCATGATGAGCAATTACCAGTACCGCGACCTCCCGAAGATGTAAGTACGATATATCTAGTGATTTTAGAAGTGCCTTTCACAAATTTATTTGGGGATTTTAAGCAATAATTATTATAATCATAAATTTATCTTAAAGTATTTTATCACTAACTCATTGCTTTCGCTTTGTTTTCAGTTTGAAACTGTGATGGAGATATCATCTGATGATTTAACGGCTACAAGTACTGAAGGTCAAGATGAAGCATATCGTCCAACGTGTAGCACTAAACATTACTATCGAAATCAACAGGAACTTGACGATCTGATCAGAGATCTAGGTCTAACTAAGTCTTGAGCTAAGCTACTAACACCTTGATTAAAATAATGGAACTTGTTAAAAGGAGACTGTAAGGTGTCTGTGTTCCGAAAGCGTCATGTCGTGTTTGAGAGCTTTTTTGATGCCAGTGGTGATATGTGCTATTGCAAGGATATAAACGGGTTATTTGCTGCTATCGGATTCGAACACGAGCCTTCCAAATGGCGTTTATTCATAGATAGGTCTGTAAAGAGTTTGAAAGCGGTTCTGCTACACAATGGCAACAAACACCCATCAATTTCTCTTGTTCATTCCGTACACAAGAAGGGAATTATGACAACGCCAAACAGCTCCTTCACAACATCAAATACAGCAGTTTCAAGTGGGATGTCTGTGGTGACTTGAAGATGATATATTTTTTATTGGGAATACTAGATGAATACACGAAATATTCATGTTTCTTGTGCTTGTGGAATAGTAGGGCGGACAAAGAGCACTATGAACGGAAAACATGGCCTCCCAGGGAAGATTGGCAACCAGGAAAGTTGAATGTTATCCGGCCTGCTTTGGTGGAACGCCAGAAGATTCCGTTACCTCCTCGCTATATTAAGCTGGGACTTGTCAAACAGTTTGTGAGAGCATTAAGTACGGAAGGACCAGTTTTTCAAGAAAGTAGGTCCATGTTTCCTAAGCCGTCTGAGGCAAAAGTCAAAGCAGGCGTTTTTGTTGGACCAGAGATTAAGAAGATTAAGATGCTGAAATCAGATAAATTCGAAGCTGTAATGAGCGACATCGAACGGGACGCCTGGAGCGCTATTCGAAATGTTGTCCANCTCGCTATATTAAGCTGGGACTTGTCAAACAGTTTGTGAGAGCATTAAGTACGGAAGGACCAGTTTTTCAAGAAAGTAGGTCCATGTTTCCTAAGCCGTCTGAGGCAAAAGTCAAAGCAGGCGTTTTTGTTGGACCAGAGATTAAGAAGATTAAGATGCTGAAATCAGATAAATTCGAAGCTGTAATGAGCGACATCGAACGGGACGCCTGGAGCGCTATTCGAAATGTTGTCCAGGGCTTTCTTGGTAACAAGAGAAGTCCAAACTACGAAACTCTTGTCTCACAACTTCTCGCAGCTTTCAAGTGCATGGGATGTCGCATGTCCTTGAAACTGCACTTTTTACATTCACATCTAGACTTTTTTCTTTCCAACCTCGGAGCTGTCAGCGAGGAGCATGGCAAGCGATTTTATCAAGATATCGCTACCATGGAACGTAGGTATCAAGGACAATGGGATGCCACAATGATTGGAGACTACATATGGTCAATAGTGCGAAGTGATAAATTGGAACACTCAAGATAATCACGTTCGGCAAAGTTCTTCTAGCTATAGAGCACACATTTACTACGGTTACAGGTGTGACTGCATTTGATAGCTACATGTATAACAACTATTCTCGCCGTACTTATGCTATGCTTAATAACTAGCATTAACGAGTGTGTTATACTTTACATAAGCCTCGCAAATTTAGGTGGCAACTTCTCACAATCGTGCAAATGGTGTAAGCTTGCTATTTATCATAATAAAGCCACATTGTGGTTCATTGTCTTGTTGTAATGCATTAGTGCTCCTATTTCATATAATTTTCAGGATTTTTCAAAAAGTGACTATGCTCAGTATCATAGAAACTATATATATATATGTATATTATACATAATTATTAGGAGTGCTTGGGCAACCTTCAGCCCCTTTGGATCAATCGCTGTGACCCTTGATATTCCTGAAGTAGTAAGAAAAATTTCTGCCTACAATTTTTTGTCCCAAAGATCTTTTACTGGCTGTTTGTAAGGTGTTAGATTGTTATTGAGTGATCGCAGTTTTGTAGTCGTAGTCGAAACCCAAAGAGAATACTTTTTTCTTCTTTCATTGTGCTTCATCGTTTAATATCCCAAAATTGACCACAAGTATTTACAGAACAGTCCATGGGCCACGGGTTCAAAATGTTAATTTCCGATTTTCTCAAATCTTGTGATCCTTAACTTTCAACTACAATTGGTCACACAACTGCTGATTAAAAACATGATTTTTTATTATGTTGTGTCTGCATTTTCTCTTTACTGAGCTGCAAGTTTTTTATGAGATTTAATGTTTCTTGAAAAATAAAACTGCGATGTTAGGGATAGTCAATCGAATTATTGAAGTTGACAGTTGATGTTGATTTTCACTACATAAAATGTCAACTTGTACAGCATGTACTTGGTTACTTTACTTTAATCCATATTTAGCTTTAATATTATTTAGTACTACTTCTGTTAAGCATCATGATTAATCAACTGCTTTTATGTTGATTAATCAACGGTCAAGGACTCTGCTTCTATCAGTTAAACAGACAAAATCATCTAGGATAAACAAGTCGAATAGATAGTATAAACATCAACATAACAATCATCCCAAAACCTGTAAAAATTCACAAAAAATCTGATTGGTTCAAAAAGTTGCCATTGATAAAGCTCTTCAACCGCGACCTTACCTACTTGCAACTGATAAAGAGACTGTCATTCGTAATTCGTACAAACACAAAGAGATTTGCTCCCTACAAAAGAGACACCTCCAACAGATGATTTTTAGATAGTATTTTAGATCTGTTTACTACTTTTCCACCAGCAAATTCCAGTTAATTCTACAGGAGTAACTTATCCTGTTCCTGTCAGCCCACGAATGGAATATCATCTCCTTCTACGTCTCGTCAGCTATACAGAACTCTATTTGGACGCAAAGTTCGTGAACCGACAAAGTATTAGGATTGTATGAACATTACACTTTAGATGCTTCATAGTACCTCGAAGTGATGGATTCTGCAAGGCTGATTCCGGCTGTTGTATTTAACTATTTTTAATGGAATATTATTCTATTTCTTCGTTTAACAATTTATTTGATCTAGATTCTTTAAGAGACTTATCAATTACTAATGGAAGTGGTGACGGTATATTGTGGTGCTAATTACCTGTTTTTCATTTCTAACTTTTATTCCTTAACTTGTACAATTAGATTATCCAATCTCCTCATTTTAAATCTCTCTTACAGGCTCATGCTTCTACCATTTTTGTTTACATTCTTTAACTCGTTTCAATGGATCTTCAGGTTTCAATTGAGGCTGTTAATTCTTCCTCTCAGTGAAGGTTCTGAATCGACAACGCTACTTGAATTCACTGAGAATTGTGATTTTTCCTATTTTTAGGCATCATGCAGCATATAATAATTAGTCTTTATGGCAAACTCAGACCTGGATGTCGCAACTGGATATCTCCACTGGATATCGATGAACTCAAAAAAGAAAGCAAAGAAGTAAATAGATAAAAAAAACTGTTGTTGGTGTCACAAAAAATGCCTGGATAATCGGAAGCATAAAATGTGGTGTGTGAACAAAAATACCCTACTGGCACTAAAAATGGAGACAACACTGGGAGCATCAACAAAAGCCGACAACAAGGAACTTATACTTGCAATTGAGAAAATAGTAATAACTGGTTCTGCTCAACATAAACTTCCATGCTCTGACGTCATTCGAATGGTCAATACTCTGTGGCAGCCTGCAACAGGTTTTGGCGAAGGTTTTTACCTTCGAAATTCCTCAGCTTATTAACAACTTACTCCTCGAAACGTTCAAAGAAGTCACATTTTATTTTCAGGCCAACAAAATCAAGGCCTCAATTGGATTGACTGTGGCAAATAAACAGACTCCATTAGTGATGTATTTGGGATACAAATGCAAATTTCCAGATCACGACTTCATTATTGTAAAGCAACACAAGGTAATACTATCGGTCATTAACGGCATGCAGGTGAAAGTGAAACTGTTATCTGTAGATGCTGTTCCATGTTCAGGGCCAATTAATATTGATATTCAAAGTGCAAAACATCTTGGCTCGCATGCTGACATGAAACAAATAAGAGAGCTGTCAGGCTTCGCGTACAGTTTCAAAACTTCAAAGGACGAGGAAACCGTTATGATGGTCATTGTTGATGAAGGAGCTAAATAAAAATTCAAGCTATGAAAAAGCAATTTCATGAGGTATCGATTATTGAAAACTTGGAGGCATTTTTCTAGGGTAACAAATGTACCAGAACGCAGTGCGTTCCCCAGAATTGAGAGAGACTGCCTTTCATTAGTAACGAGTTGAACGGTGTTATACTTGAGTATGAACACTTTGGAGGGCATCTGAATGACAAAGGAAATAAATTGATCCCCAGTTTGAAGTCAAAAACGTTGAACAAGTTGGCAAGATATCAGTTGAAATTTGGAATTAGTTTTAAACAAAAGTTTATTAACCCCAGGTCAAAATTTGGCTAGTGCCAAAAAATAAGTACGCTTGATGAAAATCAGAGATTTAATATTTATTACATCAAAACTCAGACATTTATCAACTGTAGATAAAAATGAATATTGAAAACAGCCAGGTCTATTCTCTAGAGCCTTTAGCAATCAGAACAGAGAATAATGAATGCATTTACGTTATACAAACAAAGGGAAAGTATCAAGGACAAGAAATGTTACTGCTGCAATGGTGGAAGACATGCCCTAACTGATTACCAAAGTTTCATGAACAAGTCAATAAATGAAAGGTGAACTTTTGTGAAGACGAACTAATGTTGTTTCTGTTGTCTTAAACTTGGATACTTTATTTAAGACTGTCAATTACAGAGAATGTGCAATAAAGAAAGGTCTTTAATTCAAGAGCAAGCCATTAAGTGTAAACCTATCCTTGGATGGGGGATAGATTAAATAAAGCACACTATTTAGCAGGGTCATATCTGTGTTGATGTGGGGCCATTGAAAGGAGAAGAACTTTAAAGTTTTTTTGCATTTAAAGAATATTAGTTTGACAAATCAGCAAGGATTCACTTACATTTTGCTTGTAATGGACTTCCCTCATCTACCCGTGAAAGAAACAAAAGTAGGAGACGAAAGGACGCCAGTTGCATTTAGGTCTCCCTTGGATGGGTATTATTGAGACCGTTGCGGCCCAAAGTCAGGAATTTGAAGCAAGTGTTAACCGTTTCCAGACTCATTAAGAACACAGCGCTTGCAGATGCCAATGATAAGCAGATGTGAGAGTGTGTGTGTGTGTGTGTGTATGTTTCTCCAGCTCCATTCTTTTTTTAATTTGATTTTACATTTGTCAATTTGTTAATTTTTCCCAAATAGAAATATCCACAAAGAAATAGTATTCAAATGCCTAACCTCAAGCACTATTTAAAATTGTTATGTTCTTGGAATGATCATGCCTGCTGAAACAAACAAACAGACAAAGTTATTCGGGTACTTCTTACGACATAATCCTACTTTAAGGTTTGGTTGCGCTATAGTAAATATTGATCGTGACCCGTTAACTCTGTAGGACTGTATCATTGTACCAATATAATAATATAGAGTCACATCACAAAGTACTTACAATCACAGAACCCTTGAATTATACGTAATCTGAAAATGAAAAAAGTGGTACAGTAATAGCAGATTTGTGTGTTGGGCCAGTGTGGAAAATTTATATTATATTATCAACTAATTAATTTTTTTGATAGGTTTTTATGTCGCTAGAAACCGACTGAAACTTTAAAATAATGCCAAAGTGCAAATTTCAAAGTTATTTTACTTCACTAAATCTACTTAAATATCCGAAGAATGCATTAATTTGAAGGCAACCTTATCTCGATACCAAACACAACTTCTTTACGTTCATATTTATAACATCTTGTTGAAAACCACTACGAAATAGTTCCTCTCTTACCTTCTGGCAGCTGATTTTGATAACATGGGTATCGAATAAGATATTGTTAGGATAAGAGTCTCGAAAATAACATTTTTGAGGTAATACTTATATATACTGATCGAAAAACTGGTATTTTTAGTTTCCAAGTCCAAGGTTAACAAAACAAAGTATGATTGACCTTTGGGTACTTTCCTTTGGGGTTCTCCACAGAAAACTGAAAGGAAAAACTTTTTAATGGGTTTAATGGAGCTTATGCATACTGTAATATTTCTTTTCGGAATGACAGAAAATGACCTGGTTATGTTGGTGTTTGAAACTGCCTGTTCGAGAAGTACATCCACTCTCGACACCTCACGAAAAGTCCAATCCACTGTACGGTAGAAACAAAACACCCAGAACACACGAACAGCGAACATGTGTGATGTTACTTCAAAACGAATATGGGCTATAAACTCAAAAACATACCCTACATTTGTCGGCTTTAGCCTTGCCTACGTAATATTTCTTTCATGCAACACCACAAGACAATAAAAAGGTTTGCCGGCCTCGGTGCAATAGAGCTTCTGCATTATTTTGTATCAAAGCAACGTCTCTTGTTCTTTCTTGCCTGACATACTGCATCAACCATTACGTGTTTTCCTTTTTTTTTTATCAAACAATGCTCTGGAAGAATTATAATTTTTTTACGCGCCATGTAAATAAACCCTTTATACGAAAGGTGATACGTATTATTCTGTCTCACACCATTTTGGGTATTGTATTTCTGTTATACCACAACATTGTGACTGAGTTGCATAGGTAAGTTAAACGTAAAATAACATCAACGTAGGTTGTAATACTGGTCCCTAAAGAAAAAACAAACCAAAATGAAAAACCCAAACGAATAGTATCAGCAATATCCCGGCAGCCTTCCTTGCGTCAAAATATCCGAGTAATCAAAGCAAAGTTGAAGTGATATCTGTTGATAGCTCCCAAATGACATTTAAACAACTTTCAAGCGATGACAAGACACTTAGTTCAAGCAATTACTAAAATTATCTTCCATGTTATTGTTTTGATTCTAATTCTGTTGGGCTCTTTGTTTTTTTACCAATATTCGCAAGAAACTCTTTGCACGTGTATCTCTCAGTTTAGAACTTGGGTCTGACAAAATCAGCATTTGAGAAAAGTTATTTTCGCGCGAAACCATCCAAGTTTATTAGCAAGTACTCCATTCATTCAGACCAACAGTAATTCCTGGTATTCTTTTCTAACCAATCAGAAACAACATTTGTTTTAGCAGCTGCATAGACAAGCCAATCAAATTGCAGAATAACTTTTGTTTTTATCATTATGCAAATGAACATAGTAGTCGCTGGCTAACCTCGTGGCGACAAAAAAATTTTTTCAAAGCCCAAACACAAACCTACCTGAGCTTGTTGGAACGCCCATCTTTTGTAACTTTTAGTTTGCTAAAATATATCTGTTATCATAAAGTTTCTAAGCAGGTAACGAAAATGCCTGAAGTTGAAATTATTGATAGTCTGGACTGTAATTTTGATCCACCGCAGAAATGCCGATCGTTGTCCACTTCTTCAACAGATTCAGTTTTGTCAACAGATCCCACAGAGCGTCGAGTGGACATAGATATGGATGGTGTTAAGGAACTTTTCAAGGAATACGATACAATGGAGGGAGACGACATTCCTTGCTTAATATGTGGTAAGCTTACAAAACTTTTTAAGCTTTATGTTTTAAAATCATAGGTTCAATCTTGAGCTGTGATTTTTTTGTAAAAGGTTGTTGACATTGCTTCTTAGCTGACATTTTAATTGAGGAAGTTGTCTTATGCCACAATAATTTACGTTTTGAACCATCTTTAACTATCTAGTAAAATTAAAACCAACCGATAGGACCGTGTTTATATATTTATTCTGGTTTTATTGCCTTTTGCCCTAGCAACAATACAGGCTGACATTTTATTTTGTTTGTTGTCCTTCGCATGCCACTAACCATGCATGTGTGGAGCAGCGAAAATGTTGTTAATTAAAAGGATCACTCGCAGGATGATAAACAAGCGTGTTTTTATTTGTGAAATTGGTTTGATTACCGTTTATAGTAGTAAAGTGAGTGCATTTATAAGTATGAAGCTTGTTGGCGTGAAAGATGTAAACTCGTTCCACTATCCTATTACCTTTGATCAGCTTCATAAACAGGAGCTGTTCTTCTGTCAACAAAAGCTTTCTGTTCACCCCAAATTTTCATGGCCACTTCAGTTTTTTCACTATTAGTGGAGGGAAAGCACTTCATCAGTTGGCCTATGTTTATCAGCCCACTTAGGCCGGTACTGTCGAATTCTGTCAAGTTGTTCACCGGTGGGAAAGAAAAAAAACTCTTTGCAATGACAAGTTTGACACGTGAAGTTCATTTCGTTTGTCTCGTTGTTACTGATTCAAAGTTTTTTTAAGTTTCCTACATTATTTTGAGAACTTTTAAGAATATCATAATTTTTTTGTTTTAGGAAAACATTATAAAAGTAAAGTATGTGTAAAAAAACATTCTTGGGAACACAGCATATATTGGGAAATGTTCGATGGATTGAAGAAGCAACAGAGAGTTCTGTCTATTCAAGCAGCTATTATTTTGGCGATCAGATCAAATCCGTCCTTGTCATTATTGCTTGTCACATCGCCCGGTGGGACGAAGAAAAAGGAGAAAAAAGGAAAACAAACCAGGAGGGCAGATCATGGTTCTGTTAGCCCAAGAAAACGCATTAGGGATAAGGAAATTCTGAGGTCCAGTTACGGTGCACAAGATGCAAACTTGAAATGGGCCAGACAGGACCTGTAGGCACTACAATAATAAAATGCCTGTGTAGTATTGTAATAAGATTATCTTTGGATCAAATTACTCGAGCTACCGACACCAGAGAAGCCGTCAGGTAACTCCTTGAATATAGTATTATTGTACAAATTTCCCAAAGAATGTAATTTTATTGACGCTATAAGTCCTGTACATAGGTTATTTGTCTTGGAAATGCCTTTTCAAAGGTTGAATTACATATATATTTTTTGAGTTATTAGGAGAATGCATAAAGATTTGCTGATATGAGGCAGATTGATAGCATTAATTTGTGAAACCCCACCGAAGACTGACTTAAAAATAGATGGTGGAAATATCTTTAGTCAAAATGATGCCAAAACAGTGCCAATGACGTCGGGATGCTGAGAGCATCGTAATCGTCAAGTGAATTTGACATGTAATATGTAAATAAGCTTTTCATTGATGTAATGTAATTTGTCGTCGTCCTCAGTTTTACTATAACTGATATTTGCTCCTTGGAAATTTTTTCTTATAGCTCGCAGAGGACTATAATGAAAATAAACTGCCTGTTGTTATTCGTCTTTTGTGCGTCTGATTGTTATCAAGCCCATCGGTCTTGTATGACCGTCTTTCTGATGTCATTTTTATGGATCACATTTCATTTCAAGAGAATACCACAATGTAAACATAGAATTCGTTAACAACTGCGAAAACAAAGAAACCACACACATTAAAAAAGGACGCAACCCACAGCTATTTCTTACTTTTTGTCGATCACAGGCCAATAATCCGCAAACATTAGGTGGTTTGTGATGGGTTACCCAATAGCCTGCTAACATACACCACAGTGATAGGGTGCAACAGGTATCTTGTTGGGCTCTGCTGCCAAAGTTTCAATGCCCCCGGAGAAAACCTATGAAGAAAAAGATTCAAAAAGTAGAAAGAAAAGCAGGTCGATTTACTACTGTGACTTACAGCCTTTCATAAGTTAAGTAGTGAGGGAAAAACTTGCTCTTGAAGAACTTTCTGGTAGTTAATTTTAAAATTGATTCCCTCCAAATATACTGATGCTGCATAAAATACATTCTTCGAAAGAACAATACCATTGACCGAATTTTTTCACTAGTAGGAGAAACTATGAAGTCAAGAATCCACTGCCCCATGGAGGGCACTGTATCAGCCCAGAAACTGAGAGGGGGAATGCAAGGCGCAAGTATTGAAAATCCTGAAGACAAAATTTTTTTTAAAGGAATCTACATTCCACCGAATAGCGAAAAGCTTTTATAGTCAGGGTCACTTTTTTAACACGAGAGAAAATAGACGAACTATTTGTTATTTAGTATGATAGCATTGGTGTGCAAAAACTTGCAGTTAGATATTTCAGTTAATCTTTACTCCCAGCGTTTATGTCTTTAGAAGCGAATGATGGTTCCTGAATTAAAAACGTGGAAATTTTCGTTTGAATTAAAACAAAAGTTTGCTAAATTTGACAAATTCAAGTTGTATAATTGAAAGACTCCTATTGATTCAACTTTCTTACTATATTGGAGACCAATTTTTTATATTTCCAGGTGTTATGTGATAGCTTCAACTCTGTGACAAGGCTATGTGATGTTACCTTTTTCTTATTGGAAAATTGGGTCGAATTCAAAACATGGCAGATAATTGCAGAAGGTACTTAGTACTTGTTTAATATTTAAAATCTTGGAGAAGTCGCTATGCAACTTGAAAAATGAGTGTAAGTTCCCTATGAAAAATTTGCTGACAAAAACCAAGAGTTTATGACCGGTTATTGTCCTCTCTTTGTACCACTGACTTTCATGCTCAAGCTGAAGGTATTTCTGAGCAGGGCAAGATTTTCGTAATTATATGTTAACACTTGTGTAATTGATTAACGAATTTTGAAGGTGAGAAAATATTGATTGTGGTATTTTGAAACATTACGTTTCAAAATGGAGAGGAAAGCTGTGCCTTAGTTTATTTGCATTAAAATATTTTTTTATCAATTTGGTGCTGCCCTTACCAGACAAAAAAGGAGGATCTTTTGCTGACTTAGGTTTATTAAACGTTTCGTAGTGATTCATCATTCTGAGTGATACCTTTCAAAATACAAGGAGTGGTTGGGACAGACAGTGTGTGCAATAATGAAAACTCTGGGCCAATATCTGAGCAATTACGAGGGACTGGGTTGCTTTTCGGTGTATTTGCCTTGATTCTTTTTTTTTAAGTTTACATTTTATTTTGAAAATGTTTTATTTCGACTTTCTTCGACGCTTGTTTAAATTAAATGCAAGTTATAAGTGGAAATTGTTTAGTTTAGGGTAATGCAACGTCGGGTCGTCCGCTCAACATTGCATCCTCCAACTTCCTCTATCCTCCCACGCGCCTTCCCTTAGTCCCACTGTTTCCATGTTTCTCGCGATTACATCCGGCAGTCTGATCTTTTGCCTGCCAATTCTTCTCTTTTCAGTTACCGGAGCTTCCCAGGCATCTTTCAGCACCTCTCCTGGTTTTCTGCTGATGACATGCCCGTACCACCTGAGCCTGGCTACCCTGGCTTTGTCCTTAATACTTGCCACCTTCACAGATTTCCTGATGTCCTCATTCGTTCTGTGGTCATGTAGGGAGATTCCACATACCCATCTAAGCATGAATCTCGATACTATAAATTTCAGGAAATTTCCTGAAGAGTGAATAAAATCACGAAACAGGCTTGTCGAAATGGACTGTGTAGTTTTTTGATTCTTTCCAACTTATCATATCTTATATTACGCTCTGCATTTATGTATTGAGCACTTTAATACGGATAACCGAATCGAAAGCTTTATATATATATATAAATAATATATATATATATATATATAGTAAACTAAATATAACATACATTATATATATAAACTAATCCACGAAGTCTGAAAAAAAAGTTTGAAAGTTAGGTCCATTTAAAATCTGGGTTGCTAGCCATTTCAGTCTGTTTTGTATCTTTGAAATTCGCGTTTTCAGATGATAGTGAGTAGATTTCATTCAACTGTAAAAAAAATTCTACATTATTCGTACTCCATAAGCCTAACACCGTATTACCATCTGTAACCTTTTTTTTCTTTTTAATGGTTTTGGTGAGACGTCGGAAAAAATCTTCTTTGCCGCAGTTCGGAAATGTGTCACCATTTCAGAGCCGTCCGGGTGTTTATTTCTCTGCACTGCAATATTTTGCACTCCTGAAAAACAAACAGATGTTGTGTGTCAACACAGCAATCATTGTGACAACAATTGCAATTTTCTATTTGTATTTCACACGCAATTTTCACCTCAGAAGAAATAACACGAATTCCTCAGCTTATCTTCATATCAGTGGGTGCAACATCACTTCAGATTTTGGTCGTTCTCACAATTGAACTTAATTGTGATGATTCAACACCCTTGCCATGTTGAATCCAACACAGGGATTTCTGTTCACAAAAATCATTTTCTGAGGGTTTCCAAATATGAGATAGTCACCAAATGGGTTAATTGTTAACACCGCCCACTCCTGCTTTGTCGTTTTGGATACTTATAAATTTTGGCAAATAAAAGATGATTGCTAAAAAGAAACAAATACTGAGATTTCAGTTGATTTAATTTGAATTGGTGCGAGCTATAATTAATACTATTGTAATGCTAATATATTTTTGAAAACTTACGTTTGGGGCAAAAAAAACCCCATGGAAGCCATCAAGTGAAGTTACCCATTTCTAATTACATACATATAACATAATTTACGTGTAGCAAATGAAAATTCTTATGGAAGCAAAGGCTCCTGCAACCAACGGGAGGTGAACATGAAGCAAAAGTATTTAATATTTAGTTTGTCTTGTTTAGGACCATTATTTACGTTCATTACTTGACTTTGAGTGATGGAGGGAGCGAGAAGGAAGTGAAGAAGTGTATCCAAGCTGGCTGGATGAACTGGAGAAAAGCGATCGGTGTTTCATGTAACAAACACGTACCAGTTAAGCTGAAGGGCAAGGTTTACAAGACTTTGGTTCGACCAGCAATGTTGTGCGGGATGAAACTGTGGCTCTGACCAAACGACAAGAAAGCCAGTTTGATGTGCCGGAGATGCGAATGCTGCACTGAGCAAAGGAAGGAGATCGGGAAAACCTTTGGCGTTGCAAAAGCCTCCAAGAAGCTGCAGGAAAATCGGCTACAATGGTTTGGGCATGTCTAAAGAACAGATGAGCAGTATGTGGAAAAAATATGCATGCAGATGGCGATACCAAGAAAACGAGAGAGACTGAGGCGCAGATGGAAGGACAACATCAGAGAAGACATGGCAACAAAGGGGCTCAAGAGGGAGGATTTGCATGGCCATACAGGGTGGCATGCCATATTCAACCCTGACAAGGGAAAAGTCAGAGAAAAAGAAGAACTCCATTACTTGACTTGTGCAGTTTGACAGTTATGGAAATAGTTATGTTAAAGTTAGTGACTAATTCAACATCACGGTAAAGAACTTGGGACAAGTCACTGGGCCTACTTCCAGCACAGGGATTATAAGCGAGGACTAAATTGTCAGTAAAACCTAATTTAATAGAAAAATATCTTTCTATCAAACGTTAAGCCTACCAGATTTTTAACAAACATTTCATGATAATGTTGTGAAGAAGTTAAAGGGTGAAGAGTGACTCAAGCCTGGGGTAAGCGGAAGAACCAAATCAGGAATCCTTTGACAGAAGAAGCTCCCTACACTTAAAAATAAAGTATACAAGACTGTGATACCTGACATTGACTGTGATGCCTGTAATTGTGAAAGATCAACTATAGAAAGCATTAGAAAGTCTGCGGTTAGGCTATTACTCCTCTGTAGAAAAATATGAAAATAAAAGACGGGAGTTAAGACGAAGACAGCGATAGGAGAGAAAATTAGTCGAAATGAGTTGTATTAGCCAAGTGATTTGTGAGGAAAAAGTGAATACAGTAAATGACCTGTATTTGAGCTGCACCAAGAAGAAGAGGAGATGTTTACAGGAAGGGGAATGACACGAAGAATTAATGGAGATCTCAGAGATAAAGATTGAAAGGAGAAGAAAAGCAAGAAAATGAAAATAAGGGTACCCTATACAGTTATAGAGCCGTAGCAGCAATATATAATTTAAGGTGTTGCATGAGCTTTGTCGCCGTAGCGACCTAGGATACTTTCCACTGGGTCTGCCTGCGTTAATTTTGAAATGTCAAAAATGTCGTAAAAGGTGAATAAATAAGCTTAAGATAAACACAATGATGATACAAAAGCAGAATGCAGCAAATTGCACCACACAGAGATAAATGTCAAAGCATTGGCATTAACCCAGTGAATAAGGAAATATTGACAGTTAGACGGCAAATGGGTGGGGGAGGGGCTAATCCTCGTCAAATTTTGTATTGCTACTGTTACGAATATTTTTTTTTTGTGGAAATAAATCATTGCAAATTTCAAAGGTTTTTTTATCATATTTCACTTGTGGTACAGAAAACGTGCCAAACATTGTTTTTGGAGAATGCAGGCTGTTTTACCGAAACAATCAGTCATCTGAGTGCCAAGACGAAACTCCATGAAATACGGTGATCAACCTCACCAGAAAACATATAGGGGTCAGACCAGGCCTTTTTGTCGTTAACATACGCACGTGAATCTTGTCGCCAATCTTAAGCTCATAAAATTCAGTGTAGTTTTTTTTCTGTTTAAATAGAGAAATAGGAGTCAAAAACATTTTAGCAGTCGTGAGTCTGTAAAGTGTAGAAACGTTTGCTTAAAGTTGGTCGCAATGCAGAATTATAGTGGACATATTAAATTGTTATCTATCTTAATTGCACGTAGACCAGGGATGTAGCAAATTAGACACAAACATTCTACTAAAAGCAGTTCAGTACGACTTTTAATGATTTAAAGACATACAATCACGGCAGTAGAGACCAGTCTAGTTATTCCTAAAAAAATACTTTCAAATATATGAAATGTTTGTGACCCAGGGCCTCTGTCCTATTAGCAGACACGCCCCTGAAGAATCGCTTCAGACGCACCATCCCTTATAAGCTTCAACTTAAACTTTGATGTTCTTTTTATTGTTAAATTTCTTATAGATGAGTGTGTACAAAGATGTGACTGAAAAAAAAACCACGATAAGTAAGTCATTTGTTATTTATATTGTTATTAACGAATCAGATCATTTTTTATCTATGACGCTATTGCTTGGTTGCGTATTGTCTTCTTTTACATTTTAGATTTCTTTTTCACATAAATACTATTTTTATATACCATGCAATTAATAGGGAGAAAAAACCCTCTGCGCTGATAAGGAAAACCCCAAATTTATTTACGAAAACCAACCTAATGGTGATCTATTGCATAGGAGGTTGGTTATAAAGTAGACTACATAACTTTATCAAAACTTTATGCTTGCCGTCTTTGTCTGGATAACATATTTCGGGAAAAAACTTTTTGTTTATTTTATTGACTTTCTGAGGGTGAGAAAACGGGATTAACTTTCCAAAGACAAAAAAACCCAAAACAAACCAGCTGTACTTCCTTTCAGTCGTGTCCATCCAATAAATTCGAATGGCTTGTTTTTGAGAGCAAGGTATTTTACCTCGCCATTTGGGTGGCTTCACATTACATGTCGCTCCAAAATGCCTCAGAATTTTTGTTCTGTCAACCTTTGTTCTTAATTTAGCCCAAGTCTCCGTAAATCACGTTAAGTGTCAGCAGGTGTGACCAAGAGTTTAAAGCAGCGACAAATTTTCAGAAAGCTGATATTCAATTAATCGGCCGCGGGAAGGGTCAAGGAGTCTTCCTACCTGCTTGGGCATGTTGACAAGATCACATGGCACTCGATCTAATACCTGCTGATCAGCATTGTTTCCTGTCAAGTGGAATAAAATCAAATCAAAATGCGTCAATAACAGTACTCTCAACACATTTAGAACTGGTTCACCAAAATCCGAGATATTGTTCACCTGTCACAGTAATTGGCAATGATGTGGTGGTCGATATCTACTCCTCGGCTGCTTGAACAAGTGAGGAAAGAAACGTGAAATCCTCGACTCAAGTCAAAACGAATTTCATTATCTTTTTGGCAGTAAAACATTTGGACCATCTTCCTGTTGTTGTAGTGAAAGAGTTTAATGCATTGTGAGAAATTCCAACAACGTTTACGGAGGCGATTACCATTCCACCCAACTCCTGTGAGTTATAAAATGAATACAGGGCTTGAAAAGTATAACGTTTTTGCATAAACCAGAAAAGACATTTTGCTTTTGAACAAATTGCAGAACTGAGTTTTGTCAGTTGAGTTAGGACGAGAAGCTGATGCATTCAGTCAAAAGGTCAAGTCAGTGAAAGGTGACAAGCTGCACTTTCTGGACCGGCACCGAAGGTACAGAAGGTTCGATGACAGCTGAGTCAGTTACGTGACCATTGTTGCTGTTAAAAAAATGCAGAAAAGCCTGGGAGGGTGGTGTGGGAATTGGCCTGGACAGAATTAAACGTTTTGACTGAGCTGAGACTGAGTCGTTATGAAGTGGTTTGTCTAAATAAAGTGTTAATGGAGAAAAGGCTTAAATTTTCATAGTGGAATGTAGCGATTGAGTTGGTAGGCCACACATTTAAACGGAAGTGCATGACATGATAATGCGAGTGGTGAAATTTGTTGGTATGTTTTATCATCAGAAATGACACACCTATATTTATTTATTCTGAGTGTTTTGAAAGGATATACAAATAAGTGAATGATAACTGCTTTCAGTTGTGTCATTTTCCTTTACACAACACAATAAAAGTATGAAAAGAAATTAAATAAAACTGAAGCCTTAAGTACATTTTTAAAATAATTAAAGTAAACAAAGTACTTTTACATTAAATATGAAAAAGTGAAAATTTCAAAGTTGTAAAAATCAAAATTATTAGTAAAGTCATCTCAGCCTGTCTGATCTATTTTGGAAGCAGTTTGTGCAAGTTGCCCCCCACACAGAAAAAGTCAGATACTGCAATGTGGAGCTTGACTTTTGGCAAAATCATGACACCATTGTTTCTTGTTGTCTTTTCATGTCTGTCTCTTTTGAAATAATCTAAAAAATTATGCATATGGCCTTAAATGCATTTTCTAACCAGCTTGGATATTTGTCTGAAGGGATCCTGTTCCATGGGTGGCACTTCAGAGTTCAAGATTTTGCTTGGGCATTTCACACGGCTTTCGAGTCTTCCCTATTGTGTCCTTGTGAAGTTAAGTTGAACAAGGCAGAAAAGAACAGAAAAAGAATCCAGAACCACCCCAAACCCCAGAAGTATATTTGAAATGTTCTCTGAGCTTTTTCATCATTTGACAGGGAGCCTTTGGTTTTTACCCTATGTTATTTAATCTTTCTCTTGATGTTTTAAAGGAACAAACTTCCGGCTTGGAAAACGCTTGATGAAAAGGTCAGGCAGAGTGGAATGTTCAAAATTTGTGCACATTCAACCAAATGAATTTCTACCATGAAAAATAACACAATCCACTGTTTTGCACCGCTGTCTCACAAACCGTGAAACAAGAAGGTTGTCGGAGATTTTTTGTATTATTCTCGAATAAGAAATAACCCACCCGTTTTGCTTTTAGTTCCAATGTGGAGTGACACTCTTTATCTTTTGAAGTATTATTCTTTTTTTCCCTTGGCAAGCCTCAAGCAACCACTTGTCTAAAATAGACATAGAAAATTGCTAGAAAAGTAATGGAAAGGCACAGAATTGAAAGAGCTCTTTGAACATACCAAATTGTACTTGGATTTTTCCTTTATTTCTGTTAAAGAAATAAATCTTTACAGAATCACAAGGAATTACTTAAATAGAACATTTGAACCTGCTGTTAAAGATATAATGTAAATAAATAACAACAAAAAAGCAACTGGATATAACTAACATTAAAATTTTTAAAATATTAAACGGAATTTACTGTGTATAAATCTAAATCTCATTTACAAATACTATTTTTTAAAGCTTTTTTTTATTTATTTGTTACTTATACAGGATAAAACACATTAAGAATATATACAATAAAATAAATTTCCGCTGTTGTGAATGTTTGTCCTTATAAAGTTTTGAAAAGTAAAAAGAGTTTGAAAAGTAGTAAAAACGAATAAAATGAAGTATTAATGAACAGCTCTGATTGAAAATTCATAGCAAAGTGTATCCCAAGAAAAAATACCTGGAAATGTATTGGGGGTAATTTATTTGTGTCACGCTGTATATGAGAGAGGATTGGGAACGTTAAGAGTATCTGAGTAATCTGACTGCCCAGAGACATAAGAAAATAATCAATTTACTAACAAGAGTTTTTCAAAATACTCATAAAATCATCCTCTTGTCAGAAAAAAGGCAAATGAAAAAGAACCTAAGTAAGTCAAACCAGAACTGTAATAGCAACGGTAAGAATGTACTGGCCTGCCTAAAGTTCTTGAAAAAACAGTTGTCTGCGATTACTCTGCAAAGCAAAATCTTTTGCTCAGTTAATCAAATCCGATTTGTCAGTTCAGTGCTTTCTTTGCTTAAAATGAGTCAGCTATTATACATTCTCTCAGCTATTGTGTCCTGAAGATATGATTTCCAGCTTTTTGTGCGGAGGATAGTGATTTTATTGAAGCAGTGTTCATTGGTTCTAAAAGATAAATTTGGGCCTGTTTAGCGATACCTGGGATCAAGCGTTGTGTGTTTGGATTACTCGAAAAGGAAAATATTTTGCCCACCATAATGACTTCCCTTCACACCCTTACACAATTTTTAAAACATTATGCGGAATAGGTTTACCTTAGTATAGACAAAGTCGAAGCCTACATCAGCAGGACAAGAATTTCTTACTTCTTTGAAAATAAACGATCTGTGTGTGGTACCTGAAAATGCCAATTAAAATCACACTTAATTTGGTCGAAAACGTTTTAGATGGCACTGGACTAGTACAAGACCCCAGAATACAAAAACACAAATCAAGCGTAGTTTTTTTCCATTAATACGAACGGGGATGGAGAAAGCTCCTTACATTTTGTGATTGGCTAAAAATTGCAGAAGAGATTAATAAAAGGCTGCCACTTTTTGTTGCTGTCTAAAACAATTAAATACCACACAAATTCGTTTTGGTTACAAAGAGGTTATGCTACTTTAATATGAGTTGCCTTCAGTACTCCAAAATGCAAGTCATACCTAACTCTGCCAAGTACTTTGAACTGTGTTAGGTCGAAATTTATACTGCATTCACTGCTCAGCAATATGTGTAAAAACTGGTCTAACGATCAATCGTAAGGACATACGGTCTACGTACTTCGTATCACACCGGCACGTAAACTCATAGCCATAATTTGTACCAGGCAGTTAAGTCTTTTTAGATAAATAATGTTTTTGCCAAATACAATTACTTTGAATAAATCTTCGTTTATCTAAAATGATTGTCTTGGGTTATACCTGTTATGGCGCACTGTCCATTCAATTGCCAGAGAAAAACACTCTACCAAAAAAACACGTGATTTTACTTCTTCAGTAATCATATTTTTTATCATTGGTAGAAGCTAGAAAGATATCTTTAATATTTTGCAGCAGGGGTAAAATAGCTTATTCAAAGTTTCTTTCCAGTTCAACTAAAAAGGCAACGATTTCCACAAAACAAATGTTAACTAGTATTTTTTTGCGTGGCAAGGTTAGCACGCTTACAAAATCAGACTCTCGTGTCTTTGAGCAAGCGAACTTAAAAACACTATAAAATCTTTTTGTTGTCACTGCAAACTCTCTTTGAAACAGCTAGCTCCTGTAGAAGCCATTTGTCCACTAATATTTTTTGTGAGGTTGTTTAAAGTTGTTCGGAAACACTAATATATTTATTCTCATTAACAAATCAAATATTTTGAAAAATTTTGTCATTTTGCTGGCCGATCGTGGCGCATTATCAAAAATCCACTACAAAATTTTATTTTCAAGGCAACCACTTATTAGTTCACCATCAACTTTTGCTACTTCATACACACTGTCGAAATCTTCTTGAGGTAGCATGTGTGTGGGAAAACTAAACTGATCGAAATACACAAGACAGCTGTTCGTTGTTACTGACGTATCGTCATTTTTCGGTGATAATATCAACTCAACAATTGTTACTTTTGATGTCATTAATTCATGATCACAATACAATTTTTGTAATCTCACTCTGTTCCTGTATTATAACTGGCTTAAATAATTTCCAACAGAATATCATCAGTTCTTGGCTGCAGCAAACAAAAAGGGACACACCTGCACCTTTAGCAAATATTTGGCATTTAGATGTGCTATTTATTTCCTTTTCGGTTCGATTTTTCACGTGGACGAAATGTGGATTGTCTTAGTCTTGGCCTGTAGGCATTATCCTGGAAAGTATTCTTATGAGCTTTCCTCTCCGGTGCCAGTTCAGTTTGTTCCATCCAGCGTAACTCGTTTCATTCAACTTCTCTTTATCCGTAGGCATTTATTGCTCCTCGTTGTAAAAAATATCTCTTTGAATGTAATTTATGTTACTCGAACGACTAGATTGTGAAAATATTTGTCTTCTGAGTGCTTTTCTCCATCATAGCTACAATGTTAAGTCTAAGGTCAACTTTTTACTCTTGACCTAACATTTGTTTGATCTTTTTTACATGGCTTCAAACTCTTAGTAACTTTACTCTTTGTACGGTTCTAAAACCTTAAAAAAGGAAAGAAAAAAGTCTGTTTAGAAATCTTAAGGTATCTGTGCCAGCCAAATGTAAATAATTCATGCATTGCAAGAAAATTATGATATCGATTGCAGAACTACGTGTGCGCATTAAAGTAGTAAAATTATACAAAATTGAATTTTAGCCGATAGTTTGTCATAATTTGATATGATTCATATCGCCTTTAAACAAGCTACTATCTGTCCAAAACCCAAGTGCAAGTCGTTTTTTGCTCTGGTCACCTACCTAACAACTTGCTTTCGACACTGCCAGGTCCACTTTACCTGGGTTTTTTTCGGATTCCGGATTCAATTTTGCGCTCGACGGAGTTTTAGATCAGCACGTTCAAGAAAGCAGGAAACTTGTCTTTTTTCACAACTCTTCAAACCACCTGAAATGCACTACATCCATTTGGTCGTGAACTTTTCGACGTTTATTGTGCCATCAAACATTTTCGACACTCCCTCGAATGAATCAATTTTTTTTCATCTGTAACCTTCTCCTTCACTCTCTCAGTTGGAGCAACGACAAGTATTCTCCTCATAAAATTTACTATTTAGACTACGTCTCCCACATAATTGGGAAGGATAACACAGTCAGTAATGATTTCTCCTGTCTGACAACGATACTCTTCACAATTTTTCTCTGGCCGATTTCAAAACCCATTGCTACAGGTTAATCCTAATATTCCAAAACTCAAGAACTACACGGCAAAAATACTTTTTAAATTTCCTAGCATGCCTGTTCTTCTTTCCAGCTTATCCACTGTGAGGATATTTCTGCAAGTCGATCTGGTCCCTTCATTTCCTTACAGTTCCAGTACACAGTTTTCAAATCTTTTTGTAATCGCTAATCCCAGAAGCAAAGTAACACAAACTCTGCTCACAAGACGGTTTTTCTTGTTCTGCATTGCTTATCCCTCCACGCCAGATGCCTGTTTTGCAGGTATTCATCTTGATTTCGTTGGTCCTCCTCCTTCCTCACAAGGATTTACCTCTTTATTGATTACTTATTTTCCCAATTGACCCATTAGCCTTTTGCAATCCAATTTCCTAAAATCACCACTGAAAGGGTTTCACATGGTCGGATCGCAAATTTTAGAACTCCCGCTGTTATTACCGCCAATTTACTCAAAATACTCCGATGCAAATACCTTCCCAGTACATTATACTGTCCTTCTACTAATTACATAAACCGACAACTCAAGACCCCATTCAAAGCTTATCATGACGCATCTAATTGGACACATAAACAAATTCGGCAACAATAGAGCCATCGGGTTTAATGAAAAGGCAAATAATAATGAGAATGAACTTTAAAGACTTGGTGCAACCCTTCACCTCCTAGCCAACCTTATTCCTGTATTTAACGACAGTGTATTTCCAGATTTTACCAAGTATTTTCTCAAGACTTTATTCCACCAAAATTATTTCATTCTTCCTGGTCAGTAGTCATGCCCTAGTCAACTCCATTCAGATCTCTCCACCTGCACCCACGTTTCCGTTTGAGATGACTTAATTCGACTCCCAGTACAACCCATTGATCATGATCCGTACAAAGTAATTTCACGAAGGCCAAAATACTTTAGTTTGGAACTTCCAACTAAGTGCGAGTCAAATTCTCCAAACAGACTTTCAATTCCTTATCTCGAACATTTCGACGTTGATATGACTATGCCAGGGCAACCTGTGCAAAGCTCATCAACATCTTCTTCAGTTGTAACAGGCGGCTCAGGAAGTAGTGCATTTTTTACTAGCAAACTGAACTTCTCAAACGTTTTGAATATTATACTTTGGGAAGAACGTCCTTCTCAATATAATATTTTAACTTTTTCTTAACTTACACAAGAGCTTTTTATTTACCATTATGTGTCATATTTCTTAATGTTAGATTCAACGTATCGTTTAAGGGGGCATTTTTTTCTCCACCTCATTCACTAAGAGGTGATTTAGTGGTTCCTGAACAATTAAAGCCACAACGCGTTATGGTAGCTAACAAAACACGTTTTACTAGCCTTTTATTGCTTTAATGAAACAACCTTTAAAATTGAGTAATTTGAAATAAGATTTAGATATTTGTTTTGACAACAGACATGGGGGCGTAATTTTTGTTGGTATTTTCTCCCAAGAAATTCAAGTGGCGAAGACTTAATTCAGATCTTTACAATTTAAAATATTGTACAACGAATCTGACTTTTATAACAAGAAACTTCTTTCATTTAAATAGAGATCCATGTAGTAAGACTGTGTATTGCTTTGAGCCTCTACAATCCTCTCTCTCTCTCTCTCTCTCTCTCTCTCTCTCTCTTTCTCTTTCTCTCTCTCTTTCTTCGTCCTTTAATTTTCGCTTTAATTTAGGGCACTCCAGGTGCTTCCTTTCTCTCGATGTGTCAAAAAAGGTATAACTTCCGTTTTCTAATCGTCATTACCTAACTTCTCCTTACTTTATTTTCTTGATTACTTCATGTACTAACTTATTCGACCGAGAAATGTCACAGGTGTAATCAATGGTTATTACTAAATAATATTTTCCTGCTTTGTTTTGTGTACTATATGTTTTTTTTGTTTTGTTTTGTCTTGTCATTTAAAGATTTTATCTTTCTGTTCGTCTCCTTTGGATATGCTGTGATTTTTAACAGGAAATGTTAGTGATAAGTATGTTGTAAGAAAAGAAAAATATACATGTACACATAGTTTTCACTTTTCTAAAACATTTTTTCTACAATTTCAATTCCTCTCAATCTATATTATTTATTTTTACAAGATCCTTACTAGGGTGCAGTTTACGGGGAGAATTTTGCTACCTGGCGAACGGAGTCTTCGATTTTTTTCTGACAATTTCCAGGGGAATCTCGGGGAATTTTACTGTATATAAACAGGCTATATCCTAAACCGTACTGCTTAATGTTTTAATGATTGAAATAGTACTCGAAACACCGGGAAAAAGCGCCAAACCAAAAAAAGAAAAGAATAAATGTTCAAATTCATATTTTGAAGACACTACACAATTTATGCACAGTATATGCCTTGCTATTGCCCGATTTGATTTCTGAATTCGTGCAAATTAATCCAATTTGTAATATTCTATAAATTAATGACTACTTTGGTATTTTTTCTTATGAGAATTGTATCATTACAGTTTAAATTGAATATTCATAATCTTCATCACTGGAATAAATCTTACACACGTACTTAGGTCAATAAATAAGGCAGTCATAAGAAAATACTATGTGCTTATATTACGTTGGCTTGGTCTCTGCAACTGACCAAAAAATATTTGAAGAGTAAGAAAATGGAGGGAACTTGAGACTTAATTAAGAACACACAGAAGTGATGATAATTAAGCTTTTTACCATTACTTAACCATTAATCTAATAGACATTAAACTACAAAAATGCGTGAACAGTACACACAAATCGTTTTCTTAACATTCTTCTTGTTAACAAAATTAGCAAAATTAACAAGATAAAGATAAATAAAAATGAAAGGTTATTTGCAGTTTATTATGTCATAATGAACAGAACAACTCACGCTTGTTTTTTACCTATAGATCGACAATAGTAAAAATGAGAACAAAGAAAAATATGCTATAATATTTGCCTTAAGAATTTCGGCTTTTTTCAAACAAAAAGTTTTTCAAGCCCACCCAATATTATCTGACAGTCATTATGAAACTTGGATTCACATTTCTTTCTCCAAGTGGGAGTTAGAGGTGAGGTGAAGGGACGTACGCTCAGGCTGAAGAAGGTTTTGCAGAATAATTTTCTCTGGGTCTGCTGTTTTCTTATTCTATCTTTTCATAACATATTTTGTTTTGGTTTAGTCGTGCTTGTAAATGCCTGAACCATTATGAAATTTCCCGTTTAAATGCCTGGTTCCACTTTTCCGAAACATTCTAAGTTGCCACCCAAGCCGAAGGTGCTGTGGGCATTCCTGTTTAAGATATTAACTACTGCGTCTGCTTACATTTTTTACGCTGACTGTATTTTTAGGACTTGTTTGTGAAAGTAAAAGAAATTTTCACTCAGCACTTTACAGTTCTTGAATTTTGGAGTATTATTTCTGCAGATTTTTCTCGTTGGTCTGAATAATCTGAATGGAACAAATGTTTTGTAAAAGAGCCACTAGTTAGACCGCAAAAACCTTAGAAAATGCCAGTATTTTACTAATTCTAGTTATAAATCTTTACAAGAATTAAAACACGTTTATAAAGATGACGATGTAGTAGCAAATCGGTCTATCATCATGTGACTTTCATTAAAATACTGCACTACTTATTTCTAACATCAACTATGGTTTCACTGGTGTCACTGTCTTCTGATTAAATATAAAAAACATAATCAGGTCTACTTCAGTGTCATAAACTAAATATTGTTTTTATTAAGAAAATTAAGGTTAAATATGCAGTCGCCTCAGTATCGGTATCGATTAAACTGGAAAAAAGGGGATGTTAGATCCTCCTTCCTGCAGGTTAAACCTGAGTTAAGTGTTGTACTGGCTAAGCCTTCCTGGTTAAGGTAAAGGTGAAAACGTCGATAGTCAGGCGTTGAATTGCCAGCAAGGCAGAAGAACCCCATGTAGAACACCTGTTTGAAGGCCAGTGCAGCCAAGTGGGTTCTCTCTACTTGGACATCTGTCAGTTGCGTACTAGACAAGTCAGCTGCCACTGCGCTGGTGAAGGTGACGGAAACCCTGTCTTAATATTCTGTCTCGTACAAATCATGGAATATCTTCTAGTAAGAAAAAGAATAACAACATGAAGGACACCAAAAGTGGTGTCTCATTTGGTAGGGAATACCATTTACTGCTGCAGGTGATACCTAACTGTCATTGTGTTACTGCAGCAACATCAGTGTCGACATGGAATATATTGAGAATGTAGGAAAAGACAGAAAATTGGTAAGATATTGAAGAAGATATTACGGTTGACCATCATCATCTTGGATGTTTTTCAAATGACATAGTCTGACGCTGTGAAATTTGCCTCCAAAGCCGTCGCATTTCTGCATTCGGGTGGAACAGGTAACAAGCATGTACTTGGAGCTGGAAAGCTTTAGATTAAGTAAAACCTAGCGTGATGTTGGTATGACTTTGAAATTAAACATTTGGCATGGTAGTTATTCATTGCTCTGCTTTCACATCCGGTAGTTACATCAAAGAGATAGAAGAATGTTACTGTCAATAGGATGAAACAGTGCAACAGTGCAAGTCACACCACAATAAAGTCATCATAGAAGGCCTCAATGCAAATGGCAGGAAGAACAAAGACGGCAAAGCTCTTTGATGATTTGGTCAGGAACAGAAGAATGAACGAGATGAGAGGCTGTTTAAATAGTGGAAGGAAAGAGGATTGGTCACAACAAAAAGGCTTTATCAACATCATCTGAAAAAGTGGTTTACTAGGAAAAGTCCTGATGGTGGTTGTCAAAAACAAATTATTTTTTATTCGACTAATTAACACTTTCGAAATGCAGTGCCAAGGGTCAGGACGCATCCAGGAGCTAATTGTGACATCCATCACATATTGCTTGGCGAAAAAAACCGGCTGAATTTAAAGAAAATCTATCAGAAGATTGGATCTTGACTACTGTTAAAGCAACTAAAATCAGACAATAATGAAGGGAAAGGATTACACCGGAATATAGTAATATGGTAAAAGACTATAGCCACAAAAAAAAGATGAATGGAAATTTCTCCAGAATGCACTGATAAATGTAGGAAAGCAATGGTTTCCGGAAACAGAGAAAATTTGCAAAAATAAGAGGATGACTTAGATAATACTTTTTAGCATGGATGAAAGAACACTGGCAAAGAACGACCTAGAGAAGTACAAAACTTTGAACAATGATATTTGAAAGATGTGCAAACAAGCAAAAGAAGAATAAGTGAAGGACTGTTGTGATGAGATTGAAGAGCCGAAGAAGAAAGATGCATAAATGATGCATAAAAAAATGAAAGATGGACTAAGGTTAGGAGGAAGAAAACATGACAAGCTGCAATAAAGAAAAAGATGGCTTGTTTGGGATGGATTAGAAGTCATCCCAGAGAAGTTGGATCAGTTACATCAAAGGTCCCTATGCTGGTGATTAACGGAAAACAAAACAAGGTGTAAGCAAACCGATGGATGACTGTACTATTACAACAGCTAAAACCAAACAGGCTTTGAACAGAATGAAAGGTAAAGAGGCGACTGGAAATGATGGGATTGCTTTCGAATTAGTAAATGCTTGGAAGGGGAGGGGGGATATTTGGAGTAAAGGAATAGCCAGAAATAGCCAACGAACCATGTTTACAACTAGAAATATCTAGAAATATATTCCTACAGAAATGCTCAAATTAATCTTCTTCGGTTTGCCTAAGAAGTCTGGAAAAATCGAGTGCGAAAATCATCGAACAACAAGCCTGTTGTGTCATGTGACAAATATTATTTTGAGTGTGAAGAAAGATCGAGGGTAAAGTGGTATCAGGTAAAACCTATCAGGTAAACACGTTCACTGCCTATCAGGAAAGGGGAAGAGAAATAGGAATTTTTACTTGGTGACTCTATTGAAAAAATGCATCGAGAAACAAAAAGGCGTACTTCTGTTTTATTAACTATGTGAAAGCGTTTGATTGTATCAAACAAGAAAAGTTGAGATCTATGAGCAAGAATTAAGAATGACGGCAAGGTTTTATTTTGTCAACTAATTTTTAAAATCTATCTATATAGTGAGAAAGCTGTACAGAAGACAAAGACAGATTCTTGGTTACAACTGATTGGAGGGAATTTTAACAATTTGAAACAGTACGGCTGTGATTGTGAATATTGAGAAGAAGGTTTATGGGTTGATTAACATCGTGACCTTGGAGAGTGTAAAGCTTGGATTGACAGTTACTTCCAGAAAATTTTTCCAATAGTCTGTACTAAGAAAGCACAGATGACCGGATGTTGCTCTATGATAAATGGAACTTGAATGAAGCAGAAGGACAGTTTAAATATTTTTGGGGCAGTACTTCCAAGGATGCAGCTGGAATTCGAACCGAAAAACTCTTGCACGGGTATTTGTTGACTTGAGCATTGGGCCAATTCTCCACTTTGTGACCCATTGCCTCAAGGAGGATGATGGAATGGAACGTTACATAATACAGACTAAACTGGTTGAAAGTGTGCAGAGGGAGGAAAACCTGGTTGACGTTGGGAGAAAAAAAATGTTAAGAAGGAACGAGCCACGATTCTCCTGCGCCATGGTACAAGAAGAAGAAGAAATAACTACCTCTATTAATGAAACTATAAAGAAGAGCAATCAGTTTAAGAATCTGTTTTCAATTTTATCAATTTTCGTTATATTTTCCATCCTTCAGCTTTTCGAACAAAAATTTAATATTATATCTTTTAAATCTTCTTTTCATCGTTATCTTCCTCTTCTTATCATAGAGCTTTTTTATAAATTAGCAAGGGAAAAAATCTCTTTCTTTCCCTTACATTGAATTCAATTATTCAATGTTAAATTAGCCTAAGTCAAAATTAGAAAAGAAAGCTTGGTATTAACAAGGCCTACTTGTAAATGTGATAAGAACTTGCAAATGAAAACTGTGTTTATATATATAAACTAAGCTTTAAAGGAAAAACCAGCAACAATCAAAAACCCAGAATTTCTTGAAATATTTCATAAGTTATTGTTATTATATTAGTCAAATTACATTTAAAGAAAAGTAAAAGAAAAAAGACTAAATAAACGAACCTGTACCTGTCGTAACTGATCGTACATGACCTTCTGGTCCTGGATAAACCTGGACGATACGACCTACAGTCCATTTACACGTACGTACATTACTTCCTTCTACCATTACAATATCATCAATACGCATATCACGCTTGATTACATTCTACATTTTCCTTGGAAATAACATTGGGAATATTTCTCGCGCCAAACACGTCCAAAAATAATCCACAATTCTTTGAACAAATTTTACTCTGTGTCCTGGGTTCTTCGTTTCTTGAAATGATCTTTGCGGGACTTCTGATGATAATTGTCCCATCAGAATTTCTTTTGGACATATATATGAACCATCATCCGGATCGTTTTGAACACGTCGAATCGGTTGATTTATCACATTAGCGACTTCTGGTAAACAAATATAAAACTTTACTAGTGTGAGATGGGTATCTCTTATTCCACATTTTAATGCATACTTGCAACTTTTCACAAGTACCTCTGCTGCTCCATTATGACATGGGGACAATGGTGTCTTAAATTTTCATACTAACTTCTTAGAAGAATAGAATCTCTTTAGGGTATTAATGTTCCTTGATGGAATAATGGTTTGCAACTACTTTTCTCTATCTACTAGCTGGGATCGATTATCACTAAGTAACATAGATGGATTTACCCTAATTGCAAAAGTAACAGTGCAAAACATGTAGTAGTGTCATTATTCAATAATCTGTTGCCATATCTAAACGTGTTGATTTAGTGTTCAAGAATTAAAAATTACTGTACAATGTTTCGTTGCCTTTTCTCGTCCAATCTTAACAGTATATGGCCCAAATTAATCACAATTAGTATAACAGAATGGTGATGTAAACGGTGCAATTCGAACTTTGGTAAATCAGCCATAAACCATGATTCAGTCTTCAGACTGGCCATTTTACAGAAAACACAACTGAGCTTCACCTTCTTTGATAAGTTATGTGCTCTAGTGATCCAATACCTCATACGTGATTTTCAACTGTTGGTGCAACCCCATTATGTCCATATCTATCTACATATTCATTAATTATTCGTGACACAAAATGTGCGTAAGGTAGTAGTATTATATGCTTTTGGTCATATAACACTGCTGCATGATCTACTCTTCCAGCAGCTCTGATAACATCTTCACTTTTAACAAATTCAGCTCTCCCTTATTTTTCCGATCAGTGAGCCCGTCTTGTACTCGACACATTCAATACTTCCCTGGTGCATAAAACTGTTCTGCTGTTAACTGTTCTTTCCTTTGACATAATTTCTCTGCACTTGGATGTGCTGAACCTTTAGAAAACTTGCTCTTTGAGAGATCTGCAAATCTCAGAACGAATGCTGTAGCTCTGTAACTTATTCCAAGTCGAAAATTTCCCTGTTTCGATCAACTCTTTTCTTATCACAAAGGCTTTCACATTCTGTTCTCTTACTTCATGTTTGTCATCATCAAGATTACCTGTAAATCAATCCTATAGCCATTCATCTTTCGCTTGATACAGAAACTCTGCTATCTGTCACTAAAACATTTTCATGCATGTCGACACTTGTGCTATATGCCGCGATTGGCTTTACAGGCTGCCCAATGTGTTCTAAATGACCCTCAGCGGATATGACTACGCTATTTGAAACTGCTTCTTTGCTTGCAACTTCGTTCTAACTACTCCTCTTGGCGTTGTTTCAGTCAAACTCATCCTCTTTCAACTTCGTCATCGTTTACAATCTAGGCTTATAATTTCCTTGAGTTTCGACTAAAAAATTTAACGCAGTGCAGAAATTCTGTCTTACCTCACTTACCCCCTCCTTTAACCGGTGGTCTTGCATTAAAAATGCCAGTGCTTTTCCAAGCCTTGTCACGACTTGGCTTTACCTTTTCCGCTTCTTTTATTTGTTGTTTATCTATGTTGTTCTTTGGAAACCTGGTTAGTCGAGGAAGTTGAATTCCATGTTATCTTGTGAATCCTAACAGTAGACACGAGTTGAATGACAGCGAATACACCTTGTCTAACAAACTGTGGTTATTTATCGGACTGAGGAATATGTTATCTTGTTACATACTATTGAACAAAGTTATCTGATTTCAAAACTACCATCTTTTATTCTACTTCGTGAGTGGTCTATTCAATGAAAAAGCGAAAATCTAACGTGCCACTGAATGACTACCAAAACAGCGGCATTGTTAACATGCGGTTTCTAAGAGTCTTTGTTACATTTGACCAATATACATGTAAAAGGTTCTTACATTTGACAACAGGGCCACATGGTTCCTTTTTAGGCCAGAAGTGCACCACAGTGGTCGCATCGAAAAATAACTTTTGCTTAATTTAGCGCGAGGTTTAAAACCACCCAGACACTAAGTTTAAGGTTTCTTTAAATATGTAACAAATGTAAGTGAATGTTGACTTAACCTGCTAACACAACAATTACTGTGTATTCATTATTTTACTTTTAATATGTTTTTATTCATTCATTCGTTCATTCTGTCAATCGGTCAGAGATTCCTTCTTTCATTTGAGGGCTACACCCTAATAGCCCACATCTCCGGTGTTGTGCCTTTCTGACTGCTGGTGCATATGTGTTGTTGTGACTTCATTGTTTAAGGTGTGTTTACAAACAATTGTGTACAAGCACGTTTCTTTAAATTTAATACAATCCTTTACATTTTAAAAGGGGATACACAAGCAAATATATGTTCTATTTTTCTCTAACACCTGTAAAAAAAGCAATTGCATAGTGTAAGTTGTATCTGAATTTGAGCTTGACTTCAATAACCAATTGAGTTACAAAGTTATGTTGTTAAGAGCGTGAAGCAGACAATTTCATCTGATTTACACTCTTAAACAGATCATATTATCAAATTTAAATTCATATCAAATTTGTCTTATTATACCACTTATTTGTCTTAGTATACTACTACAACAACTACTACTACTACTACTACTACTACTACTAGTACTATTGCTGCTACTACTTCTACTGTTATTATATTATTACTGAGTGGTGGTGCAATATGAGCCCACAAAGAACTCGGGTAGAAACCCCAGAAACCCATTTGTAGAAACCCCAGAGCAGCATATGTATTCAAGTATTTTTATTAAATTAATCTTTTTATTGAGGTGTTTGATCCTGCACCGATAATCAATAATAAATGAAATAACACAGTAGGTGGTTTCAGAAAAAGCTTCAGAGAAGACCATTGCTGGTCCTCATTTAAATGCGATGACCTCTTCAAGCGTTTTGGTATAATCTCAACAAGACCTTGACAACGTCCTGTCCTATGAAAAGAAAGGTGCTCTTAAATGAAAGATATGGTTGCAAAAGTGGTCTGGTGAAGAACAGGCGTGGATAGCTCTGGTGGTAGAGCATGTGATTTTGATAGCCATATGACACAGTTCGGTTCAAACATATTTTTCTTTTTTTTTTTACATAAAAAAATTTAGGTTAAAATTAGGGTATTTTTGCTCATTATCTACCCTAGAAAGTACTTCATTATCTCCCACTGTACGCACTTCTTTATATATAGTATTTTCATCCACCATTGTTAAATTTTTCTTATGTCTTTGCTGATAGCACTTGATTTCCAGGTATTTTCTTGTTTCATTTCTTTAGCACTGTAACCGAAATAAGTCCTTTTATCCGCAAATCGTTATGCAGTGTAACTATTTCTCCCTTAAACTATTTTGTGAACTATTTGGGTCGTTGACATGGTAAAAGGTGTTGAAAATGCAGCAATTTACTTCTCGAAAGAAACGTAAAGAGCAACCTTTATGTCACTCCCACGACAGGATGTGTTTTTCTACGAGGAATAATCAACTGCGATAAGTGCCTTCCCCACCAATAGCAGGTGAACTGACCAAGTGACCAATCCTCAGTAAAAAAAATTTGAATAGTAATAATAACTCTATTTAAAAACCTTGTTGTCACGGTATAGGGATGATCTTCGGGAGCTAGACTGTACATAGCCGTGATTAAAAGGAAAAAAAATCGTGATAATAATAATAATAATAATAATAATTATAATAAATCCGCGTGGACTCGAAATTCTAGGTAGCGGCTGGCGCAGAATTTCCAGCTCCTTGGCAGTAAGGCTAAAAAGCAATCTTAATGAGATGCAAACCAGAAGTAAATCATACCGCCTCGTCTGTCGCACACGTCAACAAGGGACGCGTTCCTCAGGGCTAGGCCAGCCTGAGGTCAAAACGTCTGCTACTGAGCCTAACTCTTCCCCTAATGAAGGCCGGTATGGTCACCAATAAAGGAAAAATTCAAACCCTGGCCCTGCTGGATCACTAGCTGAGAACGCTCGAAAGGGAAAAAAGGAAAAGATGGACAAGGGAAGAATACAAGGAAGTTATGTATTGCTTTTAATTTGCACTTGAAAATCCAGTGACAAATAACACTGAAGGAACTTTTATTTTCTGGNTCTGCTACTGAGCCTAACTCTTCCCCTAATGAAGGCCGGTATGGTCACCAATAAAGGAAAAATTCAAACCCTGGCCCTGCTGGATCACTAGCTGAGAACGCTCGAAAGGGAAAAAAGGAAAAGATGGACAAGGGAAGAATACAAGGAAGTTATGTATTGCTTTTAATTTGCACTTGAAAATCCAGTGACAAATAACACTGAAGGAACTTTTATTTTCTGGGGTACGCGTAGTAGTGATAGTGAAAAGAATAGGTATATTGTGCGGGGAAAAAATAGCAGATGTTGAACTTTCTCAGATTAAAGAAAAGTTTTCGAATGATGTTAGAATGAATATTAAAAGAGAACTTGAATATGATACATAGGATGATAAAACGAATACTGATATTGATGTTGGTGTAATTGATAGAGGTGGTGGTGCAATTGACAGAGGTGGTGGTGAATTTGAAGGCCAGGATGTTAGCAATAGAAATCAGGAGGTAAAAAATGAAAGGTTGCAGGAACCGAATGATGAAAGATTGCAGGAATGAATCCAAAAGAACTGGAGGCAATGATAACAGACATCTTGGAGGAACTTTCTATAGTACAGCACACTGATATTAACGACAGAGACCAACTTCTTAAGATTCGTCACTCTTTCAAATACAAACATCTCAAAGTTAGGAAATATTGCACTACATCAAATCTGTAACGAGCTTAGCCCAGATCTGACTGCAATAAACCAACTTTTTTATGCAACTGGTAAAGTACTTCAACAAAGATGTGGTGTTAAGACCAAAAGAAAATGAACTTAGGCTAAGAAACCGAATAAACCAAAGTGGCATGTGAAAATTGGTAAAGAAATTGAGCAGAACCGAAAAGAACTCTCTATATTAGAAGAAATACAAAAAGGTAAAGATCTGGAAAGGCTAAAAAAAGTAATAAGGAAATACAAATTTGAAAACAAAAATCATATTCCTGCCATTAAGGAAGAGCTAAAACAAAAACTTCAAGTTAAGGCCCAACGTTTACCCAGGTTCGTTAAACGCAATAAGGGGCCATAATGAAAATAAGGTCTTCATGATCTGTATTATGCTACCCCTGCCACCGTTTCTCTAGATTACCGTCCCGCTTGTTTGTTTCGTTCTTTTTTGTTTCTGTTTAGTCTTATTTTTTAACTATTTTGGATAACATCATGTATTAGGTTTTTACCATTTACCTTTGAACATTTGTATTTTTTTTGTTAGTGGCGAATAAATACATACAATACGTTCTTTAGGCAAAACAAAATATTAGAAACTGATACCAAAGAGTTTTATCGTGAAATTTGTAAATCTGAGATCTGTGTGGATGAAATACCACTGAAAGAAGAGGTTCGTAGTTTTTGGAATAACATCTGAGAAAATGAAAAAAGGTTTAATAGAAATGCAGTATGGTTAGAACATCTACAAGATTTCACTAAAGACATTCCTAACAAACATGGAAGAACTTGACTGTTGAAGAAATTGTAAAGGCTTTCAAGCAATCTCACAAGTGGAAATCTCCGGGTATTGATTAAATCCCCAACTTTTGGCCCAACACTCTCCATGAAGCACACTCCAGAGTACCTTGCAGCTTTTACCGAATGTTAAAAAAACCAGGCTCAACACCTGAATGGTTCTGTCTTGGCACAACTTACCTGCTTGCTAATAATAATGATACTGGTAACCCTAAGAACTACAGACCCATAACGTGCCTAACAACAACCTATAAACTGCTAACTTCAATTCTTACCGAGAGAACTTACATTCCCATGGAGGACCATAACATCTTTCCTGTTGAGCAAAAGGCTTGTAGGAAAGGCTCTTACGCCTGTCAATAACAGTTATTGATCAATAAAATGATACTAGAAAATACGAAGTCAAAACACAAACATTTAAGTACAGCATGGATAGACTATAAAAAGGTGTTTGATAGCGTCTCCCATCCTTGAATCTTACGTTGTTTAGAAGTGTTTAAACTCTCTCCCACTTTGAAGAATTTTTTAATAACGTCGATGACTTTATGACAAACCAATCTTTTTCTTTCCCACTCTAATGGCACTTTGACGTCTCATGGAATACGGATTAAGTGTGTAATTTTCCAAGGGGACTCTCTTTCTCCGTTTTTATTTTGCATGGTACTAATACCCCTTTCCCAAATGTTAAAAAAATTACATATGGATATAAGATCAAGGTTAAAATAATAAAGCACCTTTTTCATATGGATGATTTAAAATTATATGCTCGTAGTAATGATGAACTGGAAGGTTTATTGAAAACGGTCAAGGATATTAGTGATGACATTGGAAGGCTTAATATATGTGCTAAAGCAAGTTTTCAACGGGGAAAATTGGTGAGTACACATAACGTTATAATAGACGATTAGTCTGTAACGAAAGAACTAGATCAGGAAAAGACGTACAAGTTAACTTGGTGTTAACAAAGGAGACCACATACAGCATGCCAAAACGAAAGAGAAAATCAGAAAAGAATGTATTAGGAGGGGGAGATCTTTTTTTGAAGACAGAACTTAATTCTAAAAATAAAATAATTGCAATAAACTCTTTAGCTATACTTGTCGTAACTTATAGCTTCAATGTAATAAACTGGAATCTTTCTGAGTTGAGGAGGCTAGATACTAAAATTCGAAAACAATTTACGTGTAATAAAAT
>RDPX01000018.1:4363957-4415121 GCA_003991215.1 Morbakka virulenta | reverse complement strand
AATAATTCGTTCTCAGTGATTGCTCCTGAGCACTGCAAATCAAAGCCTCAGTGGTACTTTTCAAGTCTCCCTTACTCAACCACCCCCAAGTCTTATCCCAATCAACGGCTCCATTCTCTTCTAAGAATTGCTCATGTAATCTTTTCTCCTTCCACTATCTTATCATCTCAACCTTTCCCTCTCTCTTAAAAGCTTCTGGGTCCTTATTTTTGTGCCTTCTCTTACACTCCTTCATAATGGCTTTATCAATGATGAGTTGGTCTTTAGTATCCCTACTTCTCCTTCAGCAACCTTTTTGCTCGTAAGGGGGCATCTCATTCTCTTCCAGGTATTTATAAATATTATCAGAAATAATACTCGTCATTAGTTTCCACATGAGTTGTAGAGAGGAAATTGATCTAAAGTTCCCTTCCTCGTTTCCCTCAGAAGGATCTTTTTGACAAAGGACAGTTCTGCCTTTGGTCAACCAATCAAAAATTGACTCGTTACCATTAACCAGCTCGTTCATTTGATTGTCAATACGACTATGGAGTGTTGTCAGATGTTTCAGCCAGTATCCTTGAACCCCATCTGACCTCGATGCTTTCCTATTGGATATTCGCTTAACTTGTTCTTTTACTAGAAGTTCAGAAATCATCAAGTTGTCCTGTTGTACATCTTTCTTTTCGTCTTTCAATTTTTGAAGCCATTCCGCTTCTGAATTGTGTTTCTTTTCTTTTCCCCATATATCTGAGCAGAATGCCTTACTTTCCTCGGCATCTGGTATGACCTTTTCAGCTTTCTCAGACCCATTTAACTCTTGATAAACTTCCTTTTGATCTTCACTGAACCTTCTATTGAGTCTGAATCGATGGATTCTCTCATCATACCTTTTACGTTTGTGAGATTTTGCAATTAATCTCTGATTTAGTTCTTCAATAACCAGATTAATTCCTTTTGCTTTAATCCTAATGCAGAGTACTTATTCCGTCTAACATTCTCACCGTTCTTCTTCCTTTTCAATATATTAATATGCTTTCGAATCTCTTGACTGTTTAATCCTTCGGTTCTACCAGGGTTCTTTCGGTGTTCTCCTTTTTTTTGTTGGGGTTCTTAAACCAAGCTTTCCAGCAATGCAAATCGACGTTGCAAAAATCAGGTCATTCGTTTCAGTTGTGGTGTTTGTCTTAACATGGGCTATCACTTCATTAACACTTTTGGTAACGTCTGCTAACTTATTTCTGTCTGCTTTCTTCAATCCTGGGGAAAAGGGTTCAGACGTTTCATTCATTATGGCGCATATTTGTTCTATTACATGTTGTTCTTCCTCTGTTCTCTCAACATTGTGTTTATCATTAAACTCTACTGGTATTTCAGGTACGTTGACGTCGTCACGTTGGTATACATCAAACTCAGGTTCAGATTGTGCTACATCATTATCCTGATCTACGTCATCAATGTTAACAACTAAATCAGTTTTTGTCTCCTTTTCTAAGACACTTCTTTTAGTCATTTCAATCTCCACCTCGGATAATAGCTCATTTTCCCTAATGGATCTAGCCTGATCGCATAAATTCTGTTCACTGATGTCAAATAAATAATAATAAATTAGGAGCCGTGGCTTAATGGTTAGTTCAACTGCACAGTAACCAAGAGTTCCGGGTTCGATTCCCTGAGCTGTCGAGGAGAATTTGGAACATTGCAACGAAGAAAAGCCATTGGGTGGCGTCATGAAGGGCATCCGGCCAAGAAATTCCTCACTGCCAAATCAAAGTCCCTCTGAAGGGCACCGTCTGAGCCCCATTTGCTGGGGGAAAATGACGTTAAAACTAAAAAAAAAACAAAAACTGATGTCAAATGAACCTCTTTTCTTCCAAACACAATGCATCCTCTGCCTTTCTCCTCGCATAGGTTTACCATACTCGTTCACTGGATCACTTAGAAAGTAGCACTCCATTACAGCTACGTTTAGTTCTTTGTTCCACTTTCTCTTAGCAGTAGTATGATGACGACCGGGTCCCCGCTGCTGATCCTGGGAGCACCTGCTGGGCGAGAAANGAAGGGCACCGTCTGAGCCCCAATTGCTGGGGGAAAAATGACGTTAAAACTAAAAAAAAAACAAAAACTGATGTCAAATGAACCTCTTTTCTTCCAAACACAATGCATCCTCTGCCTTTCTCCTCGCATAGGTTTACCATACTCGTTCACTGGATCACTTAGAAAGTAGCACTCCATTACAGCTACGTTTAGTTCTTTGTTCCACTTTCTCTTAGCAGTAGTATGATGACGACCGGGTCCCCGCTGCTGATCCTGGGAGCACCTGCTGGGCGAGAGACCTTCACAAGTTGTTCCAACCTCATTCACGCTATTATTTTCATTAATTTGATTTGACATTTTTACACTCATTTGAGGATTAGTGAATTTAAGGTTACACTACCACCGGTATTTTTTTCAAGACACCATCTGCAGATGGGTTGCCAACCAAAGCTAAAGAGTCCTCTGTACCCATCAGGCAGACTAGCCCCCGCCGGATGCCAACCCGACATTTCTTGGTCTCAGGCAGAGCTAACTGGTACTACACTTTGCTCAAGGGTGACCTGTGGATAGTTGTGGCAAAGGGTAACCTCATTCGCCGACGTCGAAACTCCACAACCGGATGCAGTTTAATGTCAATACCCAGGACAAATTATTATTATTATTATTATTATCATTATTAATATTATTATTATTATTATTATTATTAATATTAATATTATCACTGTTATCGTCATCACACTTCACTTAACTACATACTAAAAATGCGAAAACTAACAATTCAACATCTGATCAGTAAATTGTTTATCCAAGAAAATAATCACTGGTTCATTTTACTTAAATTAATATTTATTTTACGTAAAAGTTTCTTCTTCGCTATGTAACTGTCTAATCCTTCCCAGAATAAACAATGTGCTAATAGAAGACAACAAATGACTAAAATAAATATGGCGTCAAGTTCTGCTGGAACTGTGGAATCTCAGTGCTTGTATTGGTACATATAGTGTTGATAAAGGCACTATGTTGATATCCGATTACAATTCATTTGCAGTATGCCATGGATGGGGATACAAATTGATATTAGAATTATACATTAGATGTATTTTCGAATTGCAGAGGGAGATAGTGGTGTCAGTGAAGCTGTTGTCTACCAATTTATTCTTTTTCTGATTTTGTTCGACCGGTTCTTTCTGACAGCTCGTCATCGTTAATGATTTCCGCTGGCTGATCATGTCTCTTTGTCATAAAATTGATCTCATTGACTGGAAGGTGACCCATGATCATCATTTATCAATTGATTCCTGTCCGAGACCAAAATCTCAATTGGGTATAGAATTTCTTTATTTAACTGGGAGACACTCATTTTATTGCCTTCTATTGATTGATAGCATCTGTAAATTGATTGGATCAATTAATTGGTTTAATCTATCCATCAAGTCCTTTTAATTTGAGACAAAAATCTCACTTTATATGTTTTTCTTCTTGGATTTATTGCTTTCATACTATCTGGCCCTACTAACATTATTTTTTGATGCGCAAATCTAGCTTGCAGCGGATTCTTGTCCACAGTTCTACCATTACCTTCAGGGTTATACTAGTATTGAAATGTCTTTCACTTTTACAATGAGCTGAATCTGGACTTGCCCAGTATACTGTAATATTTTGTGAACTCTCGTCGTTTTGATGATTTTCGTATATGCCAGTTACTAACTGGAAAAGATTTAGAAATATATTTTAAGATCTTTTGTTACACTCAGCTGATTGTGGTTACTCGGTTTAATTCCTCAAAATCAACTGAACCACCTTGCCTTGTTTAGCTGTTTTTACATTTGCAATGCATAATTGGTAACTTGAACCAGTATCTAGCAGCAAACTTAACCTCTTGATCAAATAGAGGTAGTAAGAGTTACTCCAATTGTAAACTAGCGTGAAATAAACAAATGAATATTAAAACTTCATTGGATATTCCCTAATGATGTAGTTAACATATCTAGAATAGTTTTATTCATTCTTTCTCGCTGATCATTGCTCTCTTTGTTTTAAGATATGTTACGAAATCTCGTCCAAACTTTTTTTTATGTACCAAAACATTTCATGTTTAAATTCTTTTCCTATAGTCATATTTTATGCACAAAGGAGTTCCAAATTTGTCCAAAAGCCATTAAAGAAAGTTTGGTGCCTTTGCTTTTATGTACTTTAGTCCGGATATTGGTCGGAATAAAACATAAAATATAATCTAGAATTGATAGCAGGGAATGACAAACAAAAGAGTAGCTTCATTTGTACACATGATATTGCCTATCTGCACTACTTACTCATGTCTTCCTATAATCACAGTTAACATTAATGTTTTTTTCCTTCTGGCATTTACAAACTTAGGTGACACCTACCAAAATAAATGTATTGAGATTTTAGAAAGTAAAGTAGTAGTAAATGACATTCTAAGATTGAATCTTTGAGCACAAAAGAAGACGCTTTCAGCAACGAAAAGGGATATTGGTCTGAATTGACTCAAACAAAACAACAGTTGAAGACATTGATGTAGGTAAGGAGGAAGAGCTTAATATTTCAGACGAAATTTAAACGTAGGAAGATTGAAGAGCGTAATAAGGTCAACAACAATTTAAATCGTCTTTGCTCAACTGCTTTTTCTAAGGAGATACATAAAATCATAGACAGACGGCAGGTTTGGTAATAGAACATAAAATCTTATTCCAGATTGACGTTTAATACTTTTAAATAAAGGCCCTACCTACTTTGCTGTCTTACACCACATAAAGTGGAAACATAACACTTCCTCCATTCTCCCCAAAGCAGTAAGTGTTTACTTTTACCTGCTTATATTAAAGTATATACAAGTACGCTTTTAGCCGAAAAATAAATAAAACACAGTGTTCCTTAGAAGCCCCAACAGTCACTGAAAGTTAAAAACGATACTGAGGACATGGAACCGTTTTGTGGTGATTGCATGTAGCATGAAGATAAACTGAGTCACACATAAAGACAGAAACAGAAAGGAAGAGACAGTTGAAGAAGGACTCTAACAAAACAACATTAACCCATCCTTAAGCACTCCACGATAAAGAAGGTGATAGACGATCTCTTGTGGACTTTCTTAACTGAGAGAAAAATGGAAAGAGGAGGACAGAGAGTACTTTTTCTAAAGGATAGAGCCAGACTTCTGAAGCATTAGCTTCATTTACGTATACCGGTGTTCTTTTTACTAAGTCTTTATCTTGATACCACATAACACCAGTACGTCATGAAAACTATAAAGGTTAAGTGCTAATACAACTTGGTTTCTAAAAGCGATAAACGATTTTTTACATACGGCTTACGTATTTACAGCAAATTAATGAAAAATAACAACATTTTTGAAGATACAAACAACCCTTTAATTTTCCTTTAATTTCAACTTTTCTGTTGAATCGAGTAGAAATCCTGCAATGAAAAGTTCACAATTATTACGAAAAAATTATTGAAAGTCTATTGTGTAAAATTAAATTAGCCTAAAAAAGCGATATTGCTCACAACGGTTAAAGTAATTAAAACAGGAGTACATACTTAATTGGTCAATTAAATAAAAAATACCCGATTACCAAGCATTGCTTAATAAGTTAATCAAGTGGAATAAAGAGTAGTCATAAAACAAAGACAGCAAATTTACAAACCGAAATGAGGTATTAAAGGGTAAGACATACCATATATTCTATGCACCTTCAATGTAGAAATTTTAAATCTGACGTTCAATGGAAACATGGTTGTTGCACTTTCAGTTTCTTTGTTCTTTCTCAGAGAAGTACAGAGCTTTATTACCTTTGAACTATACAAGGAAAGGTTTTCTTTTGAAGAAGACGCTCCGAATGTCTGCTTCAATGATTTGGTTTGGTAAAGGCCTTGTGTGAGTAAAATTGTCAGCTGGTCTGAATGATGAAGTAGTATTATTTTGCAACTGTGGCAACTTGATTGCCTCGGTGATTGATATGTGATTCGGACAGGTTTACAGCACTGTTTTTGGCGTATATACTAATTTAGGAATCCACCGAGGTATCACAACTGCAAAACAGTTTCTTAATTAAGAATTTTGTTAAGTTATATCCACCTTCTAAAATTGCCCTGGCAAGGAAGATATAAACTTTCAGGATCATGGCCATCAATCTGCTGCAATGAGAGGGCATCGGGCCATTCGAAGTGCTTCCCTCTTTGTAGCGTTACATTCTCATATGATCTACGTTATGTGAATTAGGACACCAAAATCGCAAGAGAATAGTAGCTCCGAATAGGCTCTGGCGTAATTGAAAAATCCATGGCAACATTCACAAGCATGCATCTTTCTCGCCCCCGATAAATTCAACTGTTAACACAGGAACTCGCTGGCAGCAATATTTATTTTTCTTTCTTTGCTTGTCCTGTCATCCATTTTAAAGACATGTAACAATAATTTTTTTGTTTGATAGTAATAATTTTCTTGTTTGGACTTTACCGATTTCTCGAGTACGTCACAATTTCTTGTATGCATTTGTGGTATCAATGTGGACTTTCAGATATAGGAACAGTTGACAACCATTTGCAGCAAGCACAGAAAACAACTAGAAATGATATTTTCATAGAGATGCAAGAAAACTTTGCAAAACTATTACCTTCAATAGAATCAACTTTGATGTGTTGGTGAATAGAAAAACATGGCTGGAGTGAGGAAAGGTCCGATGGAGCAGATCGGATGTCAGTCGAAAGAATTTCAAATTTCTGAGTGGTCTGTTCATGCGCTGCATCGTACGTCAACAAAGACCCTGTGGGAAAGACCTAGACATTGCTTTTTTTCTGAAACCAGTCGTTTCTGCTGTGAATTTCTTTTGGGACCATGCACCCAATCACCGTACGTTTCAGGTTTTTCTTGAAAAAATTGCATTTGATTTCTGTGACCGGCCTAATCACACAGTAGCGAGTCAGATTAGCTGCGGTAAAGTCCTATGTCGTTTTTACAAGCTCCGAAAAGAAATAGATATTTTTCTCACTGAAAAAGATGGGGCTGATCAACACCTGTCTGATTCTACCTAACTGTAAAAGTTATCATTTTTGATCGACATCACTTTCCACATGGATGAAATGAACTTAAAACTTCAGGAAAAGAATAACTGGGTATATGATCTCAAAAAAACCATCAAAGGATTTCGAGGAAAGCTATCGTTGTTAGACGAACAACTGGAAGAATAAAACTTCTCTCTTTTTCTCTGTTTCAAATAGTTGTACATTACAATCACTGAAGAAATCAACCTTGATTTTCCATAAAGACTATTCATGGCCCGAGAAAAATTATATTTTGAAGAGATTTTTAGATCTTTATAGAATTAAGGGAGATTTTTCTTTTGTTCCAGAATTCGTTGACTGTAGCGTTGACCATGTATCAGTTGAACTGAAGTTGGAGCTTACTGGTTTGCAGGAAAATGATTTGTTGAAGGAGAAGCACAGAGAAAAAAAATTGTTGAATTTTACAGTGACTTATCTGATGTTGAGTTTCGGACACTGGTATAGGATCTGTGTTTGTAACAACTTGTGTATCCAGCTTTTCAAAAATTAAGTATGTGAAATCAACTCATCCAACAAAATTGGCTGATGAACATGTGAAAGATCTTTTCTTAATTGGGTGCAGCAATTCCAAATTAAACATCTTGAAAGGCAAACGTCAGTATCATAATCTCATTTAACCTTTTACGCTAATGATTCGTTCCTTGATAACCTTTTGAAAATAAATATTTTGGTTACATTTGTTTCTGTGCATTGTACGCCACATATCCATGGATACAAAATGGAATAACAAGTTTAGTTTGAAGCCATTTTTCTCAGAGCTTTTGCTTTGAGTTGCAAGTATTGAATGGTATGATTATGTGTCGCGCACTCTCTATTCTTTCACTTTTTCGGGCCACTGTGAAAAACGTTGGGTTACTCCTGGTTTAGAAGAAACATTAGATTTTTATTTTAGAGCAAAATGCCAAAGAAGCATGGTCACAGTAGATATAATTAATTATTATAAAATATACAACAGGTTATATAGGTCAAGAGACTTCCCTAATCTCATGTAATAGTAGTAAGAGTGGCATGTTAGGGCAACAGTGAAATTACGATTGTGGTTTTATAGTAGACGGGGGCTGGAAAATGTTTATTGCAGAAGGTATTCCAAGAATAATTTCCAGTTCCACACATGGAGTTAAATAATGTCGAGCACGGGCAACAAAAAAGTGGATTGAGGATTGTCTCCAAGCCTTTTTGTTTTCCTCAGTCAATCGTCAAGAGCTGCAAGCTACCTTTAACCACTATTTGTTTTTGTATTGATGGAAACCTACTTATCTTGTGTTTTCTAATTGAGTACCAGGGACCAACAATAACGTATTCTACTTGCGGTATTAAAATCAATGTTATAACAAGGATGAAGATAAAATTTGTAGAGATATATTTTTACAATTGAATATTGACTGGATTGGTAAGGTAGATAAAGTAAAAGGTTGCTGCCAAAGCAGGTTTTAAACAAAAGAATCAAAGTCAGGCAAACGAAGTGTTTAAAAACTTTAAGATTGAATTAAGACCTTCCATTTTACGAAATGTAGCCACTTTAGTCTCCGTTGCAGAACTGTGACGTAGCAGGCAATTGGATACTGCGTTCCAATGATAAAGTTGTGGTCCATTTATAGGAATGAACATCAAACTTATATAATTTTTATTTAATCGAATGCAGAGAACGATAGAAAAAATTTGTTATTTGAGAAAATGCTTTCAGCTGGAGCAGAACTGTTTTGAATTGTGCTAAAATTCTCTTGATAAGAAAGCGATCAATAATCCCTGGCATTTTCTCTGCGTCCGCAATATATTCCCTACAAACCTTTTACATGCAGTTTTTACCATTAATTCACCATCTAATCCTGGTCGATTTTTTATATCAGTCAGTTTGCTAGGGATAACTTCTTTCACATTATCATTGTCATTGTTTACATGGCGTTATATCCTCTGCTACTGGATTTTGAGTTTTAATGTCCTCCTCCTGTTTCCCTCCTGCGTCTATCGCAAGCATTTCGTGAAAAAAATTGATTTTTTCTTTGTATTTTAGATTTGTTTTTCGCTTGGTTATTTTAAGTATCCACCTTCACCCAGTAGCAAGAATAATGCTAGAACCAATGAATAAAAAGAAAAAATTGAAATGCTGTGTTTGTTTTTTGTTTTTTCCCAATGAATCTCACAGCTGGTTGGAATAGCCACTATGGAGAGCTTTCTGGTGATGAGTTGACTTTTGGACAAGCAAAAAATACTTTCTGATTACTAACAATCTGTTACAATCATATCTCAAAAGCAACACAAGGCTGTGGTCACTTGCCATAAGAAGTTATGTCTCATCCATTTTCCTCTGCAATACAGAAAGTCACTAGTTTACTGGAAGTAGATAGTTGGTGTATGTTTTCCTGTGAATTCAGCAAATATAGAAAATCACTGGTTTTAACTCATACTATAATGACACAAACGCCTAGTAAATTTTCAAGTTCTTGTTTGTGATTTCCGACATAAGTTCTTGATATAAAAGGGCTAATGCAGCAATTTGAAGGAATTTGATTGTTAATTATATTATTTCTATCACTATCTAAGCCCAATAGCCCATTCATCGGTCTTGCCATGTTATTTTGGTATTTTGAGCAGTATTAACAGTTTTTTTTGGTTTATAGTAACACCTTGATATATCTTGTAGCTTCAAAAACTTTTTTAGGTAAACTCAGTCTTGCCATTGATGTTTGAAGGTCAATGGTTTCGTTGTTCTTATTAATGATTACTAAATGAATTCACCATCTTCAGTGAGTTTTTCTCGCACTTAGCTCATTAGGTAAAAAAACTTTTAGGTAACTTTTAACTTATTAGGTAAAAACTTTTTGAGGTAAACTCAGTCTTGCCATTGATGTTTGAAGGTCGATGATTTCATTGTTTTCTATTAATGATTACTAAAATGAATTCACCATTTTCAGTGAGTTTTTCTCGCACTTAGCTTATTAGGTAAAAAACGTTTAGGTAACTTTTAATTTATTAGGTAAAAACTTTTTGAGGTAAACTCAGTCTTGCCATTGATGTTTGATGATCAATGATTTCATTGTTTTCTATTAATGATAACTAAAATGAATTCACCATCTCCAGTGAGTTTTTCTCACACTAAGCTTATTAGGTACATACTTTAATCTTTGATAGACTTTACCTTATTTCATACACACTTGTTCTGGGGCCTTTTCATTACTAATCTAGCTAATCCAATTTAACCTCAACGTTTTCTGTGGAACCACATCTCAACACGTTCAAGCCTTTCTTTCTTGTTGCATCATTGGTAGTCTAAATTCCTAATCACCAAAGGACCAGTGACAAAGCAACCCAAAATTTTATCCCTGGCTTTCATAACGTAGTGTTTTGGAAATTAATTGTCGCAAGGAAAAATCAGGACTCTTTCATTAGATTCAGAAAATAAAGGAGGCAAAAGAGATAAAATAAGAATTAAGTGTTTTCCGTCCAGAGTGCAAATTTGCTAAAATGATGTCTTTTAACCTTGATAGCCTTGGTAAATGAGGCAAATAAAGAAGCTGAAATGGGAATGATAGGGATCATATAACAAATGTATGATCCCGAAGAACAAAAGAACGAGACAGCATAGGGAAACAGTTCCTCAAAATCTGTAAAACGAAAGGCCTGATCATCACCAGCATGCGAGAATGTCACAATTATTGATATACTCTTGAGGCAACTGCAAGAGTGATTATCAAATTGCTTGTCCTACACCTCAGAATGACGCTTGAGAAATTTAAATATCTACAAGTGACAGTGAAGCTCGATGTTGAATCTCTTAACACCAATTGAAGAGTAATGGTCTGGAACCTCTTCCCTTGCATGTAAAGAGACTCAAAGGAAAGAATAGAAAAATTGTGGTGCAAAAAAATCAGTTTCAATATACGACATCGTCCCAAAACTGAAGGTAGAAGAAAAGGAAACGATTTAAAAAGAAGCAAAACACTAACAAAAACTAAAGAAAATAGAATTATAACATCAACTGCAACTATTTGCTCCGGTTGAGTTTGAAGGAATTATCAAGGTAGGAGGAAAATATATAAAGAAACTCAGACCTGCAGACGATGGCATGTTGGTAGCTGTTGTTATAGAAGGGATACGAAATCTTCTAGAAAAAACAAACTAGCAAAGTATACTAAAACGTTTTTCTTGACAACAACAAAATCAAATCGATCAAGCTTAACAGAGCTAATGATAAAAATAAAGGAAGACTTCTTGTAACCAAACGAGAATACGTAGAAAGTGTCATCCAGTTGGTATATTTTGAAATTGAAGTCTCGGATAGCTGTGATGTTGGTATAAACAATAGAAAAATTAGCAATAGCAAAAAATACTGTCACTGAGGACAATATGGAACAATAGATCAACATCTATAATTGGAGAAGAAATGTCTGCTAAAATACTTGAATATTATCGATTCACAAATATACGAGAATGATAAGTGTTGGAAATGAGTGGCAAGGTATAACAGAAAAATCTAATCTATGATTAGCTTTTTAAAAAGGTCCTGCAGGAAAAGCATAAACGTCTAGATCACAAATAGGGAAAAAATAAGTACTAGACTACTAAATAAAATTGACAGTGGAGATAGAGGGTATGTACGATATAATCTGTGCAGTCAAAGAACTTAGAAAGAACTGTGAACGTGAATAAAGCAGGGAAAATGTAACAGCAACAACGAGAAAACTGGGCACTAAATATTGGATATGATATTTAACAAGGAAGGAAAGAGAAGGTAATAGGCAGAGGAAACGCAAAAGGAATTAATGCAATACGGACTAGTTTATTGATCCTATGACATTTAAATGTTGCTCTATTATAACCACTAAGCCATCCAGTGTACAAGCCTGTAAGGAAAGTATTTGGAATACATGAAATATTTTTAAAATTCTTTCAGTTAGATTAGAGAATGTGAAGGTTAATCAAATTCTACAGACAATTTCCAATTACATCCTGGATATAGGTCGCGATTAATTAACCTCAACGACATTTTTTATGTTTGCTTAAGAGCACTGTAAATTTTGCCGGTCAGGACGTTTGAAGACTGTATAAAATAAGAATAGAATTTATAGAACATTTCTCACATAACATTGCGTTTTCTTCTTTATGTCTGCCTAAAACCATACATGGCAAGCAAGTCCTTATGAAAGAAAAAAATACAAAATCTAAAACGCAAGCATTTGATCTCACGTGATCAAAATAAACATAAAGATCAGGGAGATTTCCTAGTAGTAGCGTATGGCTACACCTTCATGTTGGTCGTTCGATCCATGTTTAGAAGTTGTCATCTTATTCATGTAACGTTTGGTGTCCTCCTTCAAGCTTGGCTATTAGAAAGTTGAGGACAATGTGATCAGTTGTCTGTTGACCATTATGGCATCTTGGGCATATATATGTAATTCGCTGGCTCCCCATTTGTGCATGTTTGTATGGCCATGCCTCATGCACAGTCGATTTGTAGCCAGCTGATATTTTCTTTTGTAGTGTTCTAGGCCAGGGCCTTTTTCTGCAAAATCTTGTCTGAGGCTACTCCCTTTTAACAGGTCATTGAACCATCATTTTTACAGGTTTGTGCTGTATCCAATTCTTCAATTTTTGATTGGTAGAATGGTTTTCTTGATTTGAGTTGTTCGGTCTTTCGTGCATTTTTATTAATTGTTTTTAGTGGTGTTTCTGTGCTCGTTGGATTCCAAATGGTCGATGGCTTTTTGGATTGCTTCTGGTCTTCTGATGTGAGAAAGATCTATTGGACTTAATGTTGGGAGTCATGGTGTTGGTGTGGACTTAAGATTGCCTGTTACAATTCTCATCATTTCTTTAATTTGAATATCTATATGTTTTGTGTGTGCGCTTCTTGTCCATACTGGTACACAGTATTCAGGAACACTGTGGGATAAAGCGAGAGCAAATGTCCTTATACTCTCTGTGATGCTCCCCAACATGTTTTTGATAGTTCTTTAGAAGGTTGTTCCTTTTTGTTATTTGCAGTACCTTCGTGACGGTCTTTTTACATCAAGTGTCGATTAAGTTCAATGCTTAGATGTTTAGGGTGGTTGTCAATAGGAAGGATTGTTTTCACGACCTTTATCCTGAGATTTTTATTAGGTTTTTGGTTATTGAGGTGGAAGCTGTTGCCACTGATTTTTGGTGTTAATTTTCAGGTACCATTGATCAAAACGTTTCTTTAAATTGGTAATGTCACTGCTAAGTTCATGTTCAATTTTTGTCCAGCAGTTTAATTAATAAGCTAGGACCCAGTCATCTGCATAGAAACCACATCTCTGCTGCCTCAATTTGTTTTTCCATCCTTTTTGGGATTGTCCAGCATTCACAGCCATAAGTGAGAATCGATAGCACGTAGCAATTTAACATTCTGATTTTGGTAGAAATTGAAACTTTGTTATTTTTCAGTATGCTCCCAAGCTTTTCAAATGCAACTTTTGCCATTCCGATTCGCTTCCGGATTTCCCAATCACATTTGCCATCTATTGTTATCATGCTGCCAAGATAGTTAAAACGTTGTACTTCTTTTATGAANTTGGTGTTAATTTTCAGGTACCATTGATCAAAACGTTTCTTTAAATTGGTAATGTCACTGCTAAGTTCATGTTCAATTTTTGTCCAGCAGTTTAATTAATAAGCTAGGACCCAGTCATCTGCATAGAAACCACATCTCTGCTGCCTCAATTTGTTTTTCCATCCTTTTTGGGATTGTCCAGCATTCACAGCCATAAGTGAGAATGGATAGCACGTAGCAATTTAACATTCTGATTTTGGTAGAAATTGAAACTTTGTTATTTTTCAGTATGCTCCCAAGCTTTTCAAATGCAACTTTTGCCATTCCGATTCGCTTCCGGATTTCCCAATCACATTTGCCATCTATTGTTATCATGCTGCCAAGATAGTTAAAACGTTGTACTTCTTTTATGAATTCATTTCCAATTGGTAACTTGCACTGTTTTTCGACTTTCCCTTTGCTGATTACCATGCACTCTGTCTTCTTAACGTTAATTGATAGCCCTTTTCTTCTGCTTGATTCTACAACAGTATCCAGTAAGTCTTATAGCTTTTCTTATAGCTTTTCAAGACGGTATCATCTGCATATCGCAAATTGTTAATATTCTGACCTCCTAAAATTATCCCTTTTAATGATTCCAAGTCTCTGAGAATGATTTCACTGTAAAAATTGAACAGGTCCGGGCTAAATACGCATCCTTGTCGAACGCCTCTTTTGATGTCAGTGTATGAGCTAGTGTTTCCATCTACTCGCATTCACGCTGTTTGCTCCCAGTATAGATTTCTTAGAATTTTCAGATCTTTTCCGTCAAGGTCTAAATCTTAAAGCAAGTTGAAAACCTCTTTATGTTGTACTTTATCCATTTTTAATAGATAAGCAAAATAGGTTGATTATTTACAGGGACAATGCTGAACCTCTATTCTGTAACCTTTAGCGTGGCAAGCTATTGATCTACCCCTCTCTAACATATTTAATTATTTGGAAAAGAGGCAAATGTTTTAGTGAAATAGTGTAAAGCTGACAAGATCTTCTATTCATTTTGTTGAAAAAAATTCACGTCCACCCAGTGTTGCTACACTTATTAAAGTAGGCAGGACATCTATTCTCAAGACCCAGAGTCTGGTAAAGGTTTCCCTCAGGAAGCAATGATTTATTTCAGTCAATGGATCCTGTGGTATTTTACTTTAGTCTTCACCGTCTTCTTTGCCTATATTTAGCTAGTTACCAGGCGTTGTGTTTGTAGCTTATAGATATTGAAGAGACTGTTTAATAAAATAATTTGTAAGAAGTAGTCTTGATGTTGGTTCCCCCCTTCCCCCCTCCCCCCACCACACACATTGTTTCTTTGCCCACACCAGTTCGTCACGCTTTTAATGTTCATTAAATTTTTGGAGTTCCGGCTGTTATTAGCAGAAACAGTTTTTAGCGTAAGAAATTACAGTAATAATATTTGAGAAGCACTATACGTGTATATCTTAGGAGTTGAATTGAAAACGAGATGGTGAAAATAATACAACTTACATCAAAAGAAATAGCAGTTACCAAGCCTGGATTTTAACACCTGTTGTGAGGATATCATCAAGAATTAATTTTCAAAAACACATTAATTATGTAGAGATTAATATTGGTCTAGCAAAAGTGCTGTTAGCTCTTTTTATTTATGTTAAGGTACATCTTTCTATTAATTTGCTCCCAGTTCTTTTCCTCCATTTGCTACTCATGTAATAAAATTGTTTTTTCTTTTTAAATGTTATTTCTGTTTGAAAGTGTGAAGTTACTTCTTTTCTTATATGTTAGCTCTGTTCTAATTTCTCTATCCTAATTTCTTTTTGATTTGATCTTCTGTGTTCAAAAATTTTCTATTATTCCTTCATGTAAAATTGCTGTTATTTTTGTTTTTAATATGTGGTTATTTCTTTTCACGAAGCTGCTCTTTTCTTAATTTTGTAACTTTACTGCTTTTCCTTTTTCTAAATGCATTGTTATTTCTCTGTGATTTTGACGTTATCGTAACGTAGAATTTTTTTGTTTTTTCTTAAATTTTGTTTTATCTTTTTCTAAATGCATTGTTATTTCTCTGTGATTTTGACGTTATCGTAACGTAGAATTTTTTTGTTTTTTCTTAAATTTTGTTTTATCTCTTTGGTAATGTGCTGTCATTTCTTCTGCTAAATCTGCCGTTGTTTCAGGAGGCTTTTTGTAAAAGTACTGTTATTTCTTTCCATAAATATACTTTTAATGATATTGTATAAACTCTGTTATTTTTTTTAATAGAAGGGCTGCTACTTTTTAAAAGGGGCTATTGATTCTCGTTGCAAGGAAGCTGTTAGTTCCTTTCCTAAATGTGTTATTTCTTTTTGTGAAAATCAGTTTTGAAATACAATTTTGTGTCAAAATTTGCACTTTTTTCAAACAATTTAACAATAATTTCTTCAAATTCTACAGTTAATAGAGTATTATCACAACGTTTCAAGCTACTGATGTTTTTGTTTAGCAATAAGCTTGTTCATATTTTTTTAATTTTGGCAAAATCACTTTTGTATACAAACTAAAAGATCAGTATACAATATGCAACCCTTTCTAACATCTCATTTACTTTCGACTCAGTAATTGTCAGCCTAGTTGTTCTAATTATTTTAGCTATAATTTTGACTCTTCAAGACAAGCTCTAGATATTTTAGCATCTTTAAATCCTTTGTATTAATATCATTAATTTCCAAGTTATATAGTTCCTGCTCTTTCGTTTTGATGATTATCATGTTTCCAGCAGTTTTGGGATTTACTATTGAACAAATCTTGCACCTTCACACGATAATTATATAGAAATATTCTGTGAATTTACTTCACTGTAAGGCTCGAAAAGCAGTAAAAACTAGTCTTAGCTTCTAGAGGGTCGAGAATTTCTCATTGGGGTTCGGACCTACGAACTTCCGAGTGCTCTTTCAAGCAACAGTGATATGACGCACTAGTTATAAAATGAGACCTCGAAATAGCTACCAACTGGAGAATGTCCAAGGTGAATTCATTACTGGAATGAGGGAATGACCAGAAGACCATACCGATCTTCTCTTCTTCTTCTACGTGCCTTGTCTGTAGACGTTGGCTATCATGGTGTTCCAATTAACCCTGTTCCTTGTCAGATGTAAAATTTCATTTGTTTGTATTGCATTCCTCCAGTTTTTTGCCACATGCTCCCTCAAATTTCCCAAAAATGTTCTTCGCTGCCGCCCTTTGTCTTGGTTCTTTCTTTTCGACCAGTCAGTACCACGTTCTTCAGACCCTCCTTCCTCATGACATCTCCCAAGAATTCTGTCTGCCTTCTTTGGACTGTCCTCAACAGGTTCTTTTCCATTCCTGCTCTTTGTAAAACTTCATCGTTTGCTATATGATCAGTCCCTGATATTCTTAACATCCTTCTCAAGAACCACACTTCAGCGGCTTCCAACTTCTTTTCCATTCCGACTGATATTGTCCAGCATTCACATCCATACAGCAGGGTAGATGTTACGTAGCACTGCAGTACTCTCATTCTTGTGGACATTGACATTTTCTGGTGTTTCAAAATTTTTTCTAGTCGATCGATGGCATCCTTTGCTAATCTAATTCTCCGCTTTCTTTCAACGTCACATTTACCATTCTGGGTGATGTAGCTTCCCAAGTAATTAAACTTGTCTCCCTGCTGAACTTGGTCAGTCCCAATGAGTAATCTGCATCTAGGACTGGGTTTCTTNTTCATCGTTTGCTATTTGATCAGTCCCTGATATTCTTAACATCCTTCTCAAGAACCACACTTCAGCGGCTTCCAACTTCTTTTCCATTCCGACTGATATTGTCCAGCATTCACATCCATACAGCAGGGTAGATGTTACGTAGCACTGCAGTACTCTCATTCTTGTGGACATTGACATTTTCTGGTGTTTCAAAATTTTTTCTAGTCGATCGATGGCATCCTTTGCTAATCCAATTCTCCGCTTTCTTTCAACGTCACATTTACCATTCTGGGTGATGTAGCTTCCCAAGTAATTAAACTTGTCTCCCTGCTGAACTTGGTCAGTCCCAATGAGTAATCTGCATCTAGGACTGTGTTTCTTGCTTACACACGGTCTTTTCGCGATTTATTTCGAGTCCTTTTCGCTTTCATCTACTACTTTGTTCAAGAGGTCCTGCAGTCCTTGCTGAGAGTCATCTGCGAATCTCAGGTTATTCAGGTTGTGACCACCAACACTAATCCCATCCAAGCCTTTCAGTTCTCTGAAGATCTTTTCCCCATATTGGTTAAATACCATTCTAAGTTATTGACCACAAAAAATGATTCCATGCTCAAAATAGGGGAATGTGCACAATTGGTCAGTCGTCACGTTTGTGGTGACGACAATGTAACCAATTGTGCTGGCCCAACTTGATAAAATTGACAGTGAAGGGTGATTCCCATGCCAACAACATGTGGTAAATGCAATTTGATCTTCTTGTTTGTGTTAGCACAGCATAACTGAGGGAAATGATTAACTGAGATATCTCAGACCAAAGCTATCCGAATAAAACACATAGATATCTTCTTCCTTGTAAACAAAATTATTTGTGACTCTCTTTAGCCAGTCAAGGCTGCAGAAGAATACAGCTCCAATCTTCCCAAAATGTCCAATCAATACATTGAAATTTGCTACCAGAAAATGCAGAGAAAGGGTGCACAGGCTTTTCATTTACTATGTGAAGCATGTGGAGGCAGAGCTGTGAGGAGAACACTGAAGAGAATTGAACAAAGGCCAGAGCTCATTTTCCACCAATTTTTGGAAGAACAATAAGAGGGCCATTATTTGAAAAGGGTGAAACAATGACTGATCCTGTTAGTTGCAAGGAGTGTTGGTTAGATCCGGCCTGGTGCACGGTTGGCTGTTGTCAATTAATCTTAGAAAAAGTGCTAAAAAAGGCACGCTATTGTGTGGGGCGTGTGATTTCCACAATCCTGATCCTACCTATAAACACATTGCTGAGAAATTGTTCATTAAGTGTAAAAATGATGCAGGCCTGTATCATGTTATTTGTTCTGAAAAATGCCCGGGTGAATTCTCATCACAGTGATTTTACAAGATCCCCCTTCCCCACTTCATCTCCCCAGCAGCAAATAAGACAATCTTTCCTTTCCCACATCTCCCAGCTTTTTGCGTCCTTCGAATGTTTCTGCCCTCCTTATTCACAAACCCGGTAACTTGACAGAGCCTGCCAGTAAAGCTACCTGTAAAATTTACATACACGGTTCCAGAAAATTTCCTTGAGAAAAAGAGAATATAGAGGTTACCTTTGTATAATAGACTACACGCAAAAAATGGATCAGTCTTTGTCCGACCAGGAACTTCACAAGCTTATCGGAGTCTTCAGTTATCCCATTGGAGAGGAAAAGCAAGCTTCAATGAAGGGCAATAACTTCCTATCTGAACTGGGAGACAACTTTAACAAATGTGTGGATCAGAGTCACTTTGTGACCTTACCTGCATCGATCTCTAAACATGAAGAAGGCCAGACAGATTCTGTGTAGCTGTCATTCAAACGGGATTTACGTCCTACCCATTAGCCTTGGGATGCTAGGTGGTGGCATTAAAGTTGACTACAGGTCAGCAGCATGTGGCAAGATAGGGCTCAAATAGCTCCTAGCTCACTAGTTTGTGTCTGTGCTTACCTTACAGACAGTCAGTCAATTTTCAAAACCAGTCTGACCACTTGAGTGATAATGAGGTAATAAAATGTAGGTCAAATACATCCAAGAATACTTGTGCATGGGGATATTTAAGAAAGGAAAAGGACTAATAAAAACCAGGGAGAGGTTCTCGGGAACGCTAGATGACAGGTTTTGGAAGAAGAGCTGTAGCATTGACCTACTTGCCATTGCGATCGGTTTTAAGGTAAAAAAATGGTAAAGGAAGTGAGATGTTGTCTGATCTGACAGTCTGATAAATACACAAATGGTTCCATGCATTGAGTTTCCAGACGACAACAACCATCCCTGGCCTGCTAGTACCCAAAATGTTTCAAAGAAAATCAGTAGTTTGGAGCTCTGTGATGCCGTGCAAATTAAGCAGGACAATGCTCAGTTGCAGTGTGTTACACACTGTGTATAGTGAGACCTTATTGATCCTAGTAGTAGTCCTTAAAGACTAAAGGTATAACTTTAGATAGTACAAACAGAGAAAGGTCACGCAATTCCTTGAGCCATCTCGACTGATCTGATCCCAAATCTATCTTTACGTGCTCTATATATACTTTATGACAAGATGATTACAGAAATAGAATAATCTGACTAAGGTTTACTAACAGCAATAAATACGTAAAAGTGCGACGTGAAACTAAGCAATAAATACGAAAATGTTAAAAGAGGTACGAAATAAACAACGATGACTAAACAAAGTATGACGGCCCAACAATGCTGGGAAAATCCCGCAACTTCAAACAAAACAAAGAAAGGGGATGTCACGACTGTGATGCATGCCCGTGGTGCACGCCTGCTTGCAGGCTTTCCCTTTGTGCGCACAAAGGGAAAACCTACGATAGTGCCATGCAAAACAAACGCTCCAGAAATGAATGAATCAACGGGAAAATGTAAGCAAACTGTGGAGAGGGCCTAAAGGATTGAAAGTTGTTATCTGCAAAAAGGGGGTTCGTGACAAGTGTTTCAATGCTGAATAGATCCTTATATTACGTAAATATTCTGGTCCCGAGGACTATGTCACAGATGTTGGAAAAATTGTGAAATGTCCACTGGACTCTTGGGAGCGCTTTCTCTAACGAGTTAGCTATCTCCTCCAAAGAATACCTATTTGACGGGATAAGAGAGAAGGTTGACGAGGAGAAAATGAAGCGGGCAATATGTAAAGAAATTTTAGTTCCAGTTCCTANCATGAAAGCCTTCGTCCTGGGTTTCTACAACCTGCAACAGAGTATAATGAATGATTGGCCAAATAAGGTCGTTCAAATGAAAACTGCCCAGAGAATCATTCAGAATGAGGCCACAAGGGATCGTATCAACATGTAAGCAGGAACTGGAACAGGGGTGTTGGTAGAATGGAATTTCGCGCAGGAACTTCACCGGTTTATTTCTGTTTTGCTGGGAACTCACCTCAAAGAGAAGTATTCCCCCCCCCCACCTCAACTCTTTTGCTGGGTTTAGGGAGGCATACTTAAGAAACTGATGATCACAGACTACTCATTGGAGGACCACCGAAAGAAAAAACTTCAACGAGAAAAAATTTTCGTTCGAGAACATCTCACAAGGAGCTTCAAACACTCTACTCTGCATGTGAATGGCCAAGATGAAGCAGACTACTTCATATGTCACCTCACAGCAGGAGCGTCCGTCTGGGTTAAAAAGATGGAGGAAGAGTGGTTCACAGATAGATTACAAGCTATCTCAGTATCTAAAGTTACGTTGCTGTGCTACTGTGAATGCTCCATCCATTTCCAGTGAAAACCTGTACGAAGGACTCCAGTGTACCTTGTCCATCTCTGATATCATGCCCAAGCAGTTGATGTCATTTCCTCGTAGGAATTCTTTTATGATGTATAGGATTCAGCCACTGTTCCAGTTCCTTTTGCTACCTGAAAACCTCAGGGTATTCGCAAGTCACATTTGCTTTAGAAATAATAGCAGTTCACTGGCTCCACCCATTGCCCCTACCTTCTTGTAAAGTCTTTTCTTTGATGCGCTCTTTGATGAGCTTCACGAGATTCTTTTTCAGGATGCTTTTATCTTGTTTATTTTTAAATTCTTTATACTTTGACCGTGTTTTTTTTCATGATGTCACCTGGCATATTTCCCTGCTTACAATGCGTTGGACCTCCTGTTAATAAATATTCGTTTAACTTTGTTCATAATGAATGTTTGTTAACAAATATATTAGACAGTGTTAATATCAACTTCGTATAAAGTCAAAATGCTAGAATCGTCAATAGAGTGCGTAAACAATAATCCGCTTTTACCCTTGCACTTATTTTTTGTCCAGATATCTGGTCTGTTAGAGATCTACCGCTTCATCCTTCACAGCCTATTGGAAGAGTTGTGTTTTTGTACAGCGTTTTGAAGCCAGTATATAAAGAAATTTCCTTAGAATTTATTTAAAGTGTACCCAAAGAACAGTTAAGATTTAATGCCAGTTAATGCCACTGCTTTTTTCTTTGACGAAATAATGAATAAAGTGCGAAAAAGCAAGTCTGCTTCTACTCTATACAAGGCAGAATTCTACGTTTCCGACTGGTCTCATTTCTATTCTGAGTATCTATACTATTGATGATAGCCAATTTGAAATGAATGAGAATAAGGCTGCCACGCGCATACAACAGAAGAAGAAAAGTATCCACAAGCATGCCAATGCAAACTTTTCTAACATTTTCTTGATTCTCTATACAGATAAGATGCACAAGGAAGCAAAAAGGAAGCCATGAAGTGAATCTGTTCTCGGCTGTCACCCATAGAGCAGAGTATGACACATAGAAAGTCTGAGATGACATTGCCACTAAACGTTATGACATTATGTTCCATTCTTGGGGTCATCCGATGGGGGAAGTGAGTCTCAAGTTTTTGTTCCTGTGAATCTTCTTAGGGAGAAACAAGTGTCTCCTAAATTCAAAAAATAAATATAAAAAATAATTCCAAAGGTAATTCTGCTGGTTTTCAAAAATACAGGAAATTTCCCTCATTCACTGCTGACGCCATTAAATCATGCTGTTCGTGATGACACAAAACCATTACTCTGAGGACAAAATAGGTTATGCAATTTAAAGAATTTGATAATGTAAGACAATGTTTGCTTAATAGCTTCTTGAAAGGAATAAACAGGTATATAAATTAGTATATATGCGTGCATAGAAACCCTACAATAAACAATCAAGATGAGAGAAAATTCCAAGCTAACGTCTTGTCTCTCATAGCCTTTCGTACTCTTTATGTTTGGTTTGATTTTTTATACCTGGAGCAAGAGTAAAGAAAATAGTTTATAGCAGTTGTCCATATACAACAATGGTATTAAGCCTGATTAAACGTAATATTATTATTTTCATGCCTTTTACTGCACCATTTATCTATACCATGCAGCTACTCAGTAAACTTATAGTGATAAAGTTTCATTCAGGTTAAATGGAAGGAAAGAGCATATTTTTGCCCTTAAGGACTAACTCCCTTCTGAACTTGTCCTCATTGTCTTCAACCTGGGATACAATTAGTAGCTTCAAGTTTCTCGAAGAAATTTTGTAGTGACGCGAATTGTATCACGAACCCTATATTATTTGTAATCCTTTTAGTTGTTTCATTTCACATACTTTTTGGTGGCTTACGATTATGCCAACAAAACTAGTACTACAACTACATGAGCTTTACTCTTGGATTGGTTGTTCATTACAGGCAGATTTATTTGGTTGCCAAAGGATTTATGTAACAAGCGGTTATAGCCTTTTGATGTATTGCCTAACGCTGAGAAAGATCGTTTTGGTAAAATGTTTAGTTAATAAAGGAACTTCACGAGTCTGATTACACAATTGATACATTCCTCGAATAGATATTTAGGAAAACTTTGAAGATAATCTATTATGAAATAAAGCAGAGAGTGGAAACCAGCGATTTTCTCTGAGAATATAACACAGACCATGTTGAAAAAGATAACAGTTTAAAAAAGTCGGAAGGTTGGAAGAGAAAGATGAGTTGAAAAATAATACATCAACAATTTCAAGCAAACCTGCAGTTGTTCACATGAAAGACAATGACAGTGTCTACCATCTGACCCCAAAAAGTAAAAAACACCAAAAATGCTAGATACTGGGTTCTGGCACTGAACCGTCAATTTTTAAAAATATATTTGGAAGCTTTTTTTCAAAAATCAGTAAATAATTCACCTTCATACCGCACGTTTTGCTTGTTTGCAATATTCGCGTAAACTGCTTGTTTTTAAGCTACAGCGGCAGCTTACATATCTAGAATTTGACAAAAATTGACAGATTTTTCTCTGAATAAAAGTAAGCTTTATTTAGCTTATCAAAAGCAAGTGCATGGAACTATGAAAAAGAAGACAGAGAATGGGTGTATTGGGAAGGGGGGGTGGGAGAGTTAAGCAAAAAAATACGAGCAGATTGTGCTTGAATTCCTATTGCAAAGCCTTGAATTCCAGTGTCCCCTTTTTAACAGTGTTTATCAGTCTTTCCACTTCCTGTTTATTCTATGGGACTAATTGTTTATTATGTGCAAAGTCAGTCATTGATTTGAAATATTGTTTTTCTTGAACCTTTCCGTCCATAAATTTTAATCCTAGCTTATATTCTATTCCATCCATCAATCACTTTAATACGTAGTCCTATCCAATTTTGAATAATTTTAGAACCTAATTATCTCAACTGAAAAAAATATTTAACTTTTCTTTCCAAGCATCCAGTATCAGTACGAAATTTCTTTCAACACATTGTTCTGCAGGGCGTCACACTATAATTATACGCAATCACAAAAACCTGCTATTTGTTATTTTTATACATGTAGTTTAAATTGTTACGATACTTTTCTTTTTTTACCTTAATGAACGTCTAATATAATTGTAGGTAAGTCAAAGCAGGAGGGTTATTTTATCAAAACATTGTCTTGAGCCATGTTGTAACGTGAAAAGAGGCCTGCTATTAATACCTGTTTCTCGAAAGAACATTTTAACTTTCTATTCAACATAGCTCGCGAATGAGATAATATTCATTCAGTTTTTAAAGAATTGTAACTGGGCATAATATTAACAAGAAAATGAAAACCCTATTTTTTGAGAAATTCTCCCAAGTGTAAGGCAGCGTGAAAACCAATACGGATCTTTCATTGATTGTACCCCTGGTAAACAGTGGGCCCATTTTTTCCTTTTACATATTCCCATTTATGAAAGACCCGAAAGGAAGCAATAGATCAAGAAAAATAAGGACAGAAAGCGTGCAAGACAACATAAATCGCCCCCCCAGGACCCTCCACGGAAAGGCCCTTTCTCTTGGGTTGGTCTTCAGCCAGTGCTCAAGCATCTCTGGACTACCTGTCCTGCATGGTTGGGCCCAAAAGTTGAAGCCCCGACCAAGGAGAGACCAGAGCTTTACACTTACCTCAGCCAAAAAACAAATATGTGGTAAGAGTGACAGAGGAAGGTGAAAACTGCAGGATATTTTCCCAAAGAACTTTAAACAATCGTTTTTTTTAATTTGACGTCCGGTCGGAAACCGGAACATCACATGTAACATCAAAACAATGGACTACAGACTTTGTAGGTATTTTGGCAAAGGGGCATAGGCTTACAAAAATTGAACTTTTAATTAATGATTTTTTGCAATTAGCTTGAAAATAACCTTTGGTAAGAAATTTTTTCTAACCTTTTTCGAATTTTGTAGTCATACAGGTGGACGTGCTTTTTAATCTGGACATTGGCCACATAGATATTTCTTTGTCTGGTCACATGCCTATACCCAAGGGAATAGCGTAATTAAATTTTTATGAAGGCATTACTTATTAAGTAATTTTTGAACGGGGCATCTTGATTTTCCTGCTGGCTCTTCATATTTTTTAGTGATTAATGTACTGTAACGTAACATAACTAAGAAACACCAAGATTTAAATTTTGTTTTAACTAATTTCAATATTGAAGTATGGTCTTATATACTCATGAAAATCCAATTTGTTTAATTTTGAAGCTTTCACTATCCACAGTCCAAATAAAATTTTTGATATGTTTAGTTTCAAAAGTTTTGGGGTTGACATTAGGAAAATCAAGAAGCACAGCTTCTTAGTCAGAATGTAAGAGGAAGAGAACAAAACAGGTTAAATTGCTAGAAACATTCAGAAAAAATATTTAGAAGTTTAATGCTACAAGTACGTTGCTCAAAATAAAAAAAAAAGATTGCAATGAGTTTAACAAGTAAAGATAAATGTATACATACACGCATACTTACTGAATTTTCTTTAAGTGCAGATCTTTGAATATTTTGTCAAAACTATTTTTTATTTGAATGACAACGATGGATTTCCCTCCCTTGGAGAAGTGTCTGGACTTAGCATTGAGAGTGGACTGTCCACAGTTTTGGAATTTCATTCTTGTGGCCTTTTGGTAGTTGTTCTATATAAGCTCAATAAACGAAACTTCTCCCTTACTTAAAATATGCCCAAACCAGTAAAGTCGTCTTTTTTAGATGATATTCATAGTATTTCCTTTCAAGCAATGTTGATTTTTTGATATTCGTTATTTTATATCTACATCGACTGGTCTTTTTAAGCATGGCTTTGGCAGTCATTTCCAAAACTGTCAGCTTTCTCGAACCTTCAACCATGAGGGCCCAAATTACAGATATATAAACAGCAATATAGATAATCAACGAGTCGTAGATCAATGATAATGAGGTGGTATCACCTCATCAACACTTGTCTCTTATGAGAGCGAAACGAGAAAGCAAGTGGCGTGAGCGATGCGATGCCTGGGTGACAAGGGACGAACCTGGTAGTCGAGAGGAACTGAACCCACATAAAGCATAGCGTCTTGTAGCAGTAAGATATGACCCACGTGGAGTGTGCCAAACCGCCTACGAGTGGGACATGGCAGGTGCATGGCATTCTTTCACGACCTCAGACCTCTGCATCTGCTGCCAAATGCAGACCATGCAATATTGATTTAGCTGCACAACCGCCACAAACTGCCAATCAGAGGACCTCACGAACCAACACCAGCTGCTATCTACAGCACCAAACATTGGTCAAACCAACTATGATTGTCAATGACACGACGAAGAAGAACCTCTTATGAGAGGCATGTTGATTAGATGGCGCTGGTGTCTATCCATTTAATATCGCCCCCATCACCACAAGGCTCAGTAAACTGGAAACGAACAGCCATTCTTAACCGCAGCAAGAAGGCTGTCCTCCAGAACAGGACTGCAAAAAAGTCACTCAGAATAACTCTTGATAGATAAAAAAGATTCCAACTTTTTCCCTAAAAAATGACAAGGGAATTGTTTAAATGCTTCTTTCTTTCAATTAATTGTTGTACAAGAAACGTCCTTACAATATTAAACTTAATTTATTTCCTCCCTGGTATGTTATAATATACATGTTAAAGTGNAACAGCCATTCTTAACCGCAGCAAGAAGGCTGTCCTCCAGAACAGGACTGCAAAATAGTCACTCAGAATAACTCTTGATAGATAAAAAAGATTCCAACTTTTTCCCTAAAAAATGACAAGGGAATTGTTTAAATGCTTCTTTCTTTCAATTAATTGTTGTACAAGAAACTTCCTTACAGTATTAAACTTAATTTATTTCCTCCCTGGTATGTTATAATATACATGTTAAAGTAAATTTTAAATTCTTAACATCTGGATGACAATTAAGAGCTTTTTGAAAAATACAAAAAATAGTTATTTAAAAATTATTTAACGTTAACGATGAATATACAATATCTGTAATGTAATCACAAACAAATTATTACATACTAAACAAAACAAAACAACTGAAACAATAACAGAAACTGTAAAAGTGGTATTAATTAAATTTACAGGAGGTGTAGGGAGTTTATTTCGGTGTCTATAAATCTCTCCTGAAAAATTTGCAATATTTCCATCAAGTTTATTCTAGTTCTTATATATCTACCATTAGGGGAGTAATTTGAACCCAAACATATACTTCAAGTAATAAAAAATACCCCAAAACAATGTCTAACATCCACCAAAGCAGAGAATTTGAGGAAAGGGTGATATCCATCTCCGATTTCACCTGAGTCAGACAAAACACATTGATGTAAGTGACATTCAATATTTGACCAACTTCGAACCTCCACTAGAAGTTTGTGATTTCCTGTTCTACACCAGCAAAGAGACTGCAAAAGGTGTGAGGGCAGTTAGTTCAAGTAAATTTACATCTTAAGCCCTTTAAATTATTATGTGAGTCTTCCCTTCATCGAATGCCAGCATTTTGCAAACCCATTGTTGGAGAAATTGATTTTTTAGGAGGCATTTTATAGTTTCCAAAAACTGTGCATATCAATATTTTGTATGCTCTAAATGAAGGTAAACCTTTGCTGTCAAGGATATTTTTCAGTTCTTCATAAGTTTGAAAGTCATTGTTAATGAATATCTGATTGGAGATTAGCGGAGCCAAATGTTTTAATAAAGGAGCTGTATTTGCTATTGATTAGGGGCTATCAGAATTTTGTGTAGAACATTTGATTCATGTTTTCACTTTAAGCTATATTTACTTTACCAGTAATATTCTATTTCTGCATTTTCTCTGGATTTGAGTGTTACGTATGCCATCTCTTTTTTCAGAAAAATGTATTAGATTCTAGAACCTTATAAACTGTAGCACTTGCTTTTAGAAACCCAGTTATTTTTTTCTGCATAGCCGCTGTCTTTAAGTTATCGGTGGTGATTGCAATCAATGGCCAACGACATGGTTGCGCCTTAGAATGAGACGACGTCACCAACGTTTCTTTTAAATTTTTAGTTAAAAGATATATCCAATGCTACTGAATTTGTTTTATTTTACCAATGCCTCCCAAACAAAACTTATCATTTTAAGCGTGAAAGGTGTTCAGGAGGGAAGGATAGCAAGGTGTGGATAACTGGAATGGTAGTAACAGGTGCTACAGGGGTAAAACTTCCTATGGCTGTGATCGGTAAATCAAAAGCCTTCACTGATTTGAAAATGTAAAGAGTTTACTATATTCATCTAAGGCACAAACAAAAAACTGGATGGATAGTCAACCATTTAAAGAATGGATGCTCAAGCTTTCAATGTTCTACACAGAGAGTTAAAAAATAGCTCTCATTGTTTCCAAGTGCTCTGCACCTCCTCCTATTTCTGACTTGACCAACACCAAACTCATATTTTGGTGACCGAAAACAACCGCAGTTCTCCAAATTGCTGATCGAAGCGTCATTAGAGGCCTAAAAGCCTATCACAGAGAGTTGATGGTTCTATTTCTATGCGCAGCTTAAGGCAAAAGTCAGTACATCTATATATCTTAGTTTTCGAAGCAGTGAAGATACTCGTTACATTTTAGAAGGCTATGACACAAGAATCGGTCGAAAATTGTTTCAAGAGGGCCGGTGTTGCTTCTGAGGCTCCACATGCTATCGTTGCCGATTCAGATTATTCTTTTAAAGATCTTCAAGAAAGTTTACTTGCTCTGAAAGCTATTGATCCTAATAAGGTACCTGAAGATCTTTTCAATGAGAGCTTTGTCGACTTGGACAGTGATGTCATTGCAATTGCTCCAATTAATACAGATGATGGCATCCAGAATCAGTTCTAATTACAACAGGAAGAGTCGGAAGGAAAGGAGGAAGATGAAATAGTGGGCGATGAAGCATTTGAACACCCTTAAAGATCTGAAGTCAATTCTACTCTCGATGTTCTTAAAAATGATGCCATGTACAGCACTGTAGGAGATGAAATCCAGCACCTCATCCTAATATTTGAAAATTGTTATTCCAGAAAAAAATGAATGCCCTCAAAACATGCAAATGTTTAAGATTATTTTAACAGTTGCTTAAACAGAATTTAATTAAAATTGTTTGTTTAAAAACATCTACTTTCAGCAGCCTTATAACTCATTTGTATGTTCCTATGACGTTTTACGGTGATTATAATAATGTTATGACTTTTTTGTGTTCCTAAAGTTAATATTTTCTTTTCTAAATTAGCTCTGTTCTTTTTCAAGTTTACCTTTTTCTCTCTGACTTTTTGAGTTTCTTTCTGTGCCTTTTGTACTTTGGCGTTGTTTTCATTCACTGTTACCGCAACGATGGCGAGTTTTTCCAGCATATTTAGTTGTAGCTCCAATCCTCTAAATGCATCTTATATTTCTGTCAATTCTTTTGGGGGGCAATTTCCTCCTTGTTTGGGTTTATTATTAATAGAACTTGGCAGTGTTTCTCTTTTGAAACATAAAGTGGCACAGATAACAAACCTCTTGAGGCTTTTTATTACATTTTCATCTTGATTTCTGAAGCGTTTTGTTCAAGTTAAAGAGTGCAACAATGACAGGTGAGACTCTTGTTGCAGTACTTATTTACGCAGCTGCAGATTAAAATTCTGTTTTAATAATATTATGAGAATTTGTTACTGCTACCTCTAGTTTTTAAACTTTGTTGCTCCATTTATCTAATACGAGAGCAATAAAAAAATACATTGGTTCAATGGAAATACGTAAAAGATATTGTGGAGTTGAACAAAATACTCAAAAAGTAGCACTTCAACTGACTCCTAACGATTCTCTTCAAATATTTATACTTTTTTCGCTAACACGTACTAATTGAATGATTTAAATTTTTCAAAACTAGGAATGGGTAACACTAGAGTCCCATACCCCAAACCTTTGTGTGAAAATGTCTTGTTTTCAACGGGGAGGTCCTCAAATCAACCTCGTATTTACAATTGGAACATTGTGTAATAATCAGTGGAAACACCGTAGTTATGTTGCAGAGTGAGCAGATTGTGAAAACATAGTAATGAAAATTGTAGATCATTAACGCACAGAAGCATGATTTTTCTATAATCTATTTACCATCAGTAAATATGGTCAGGTCAGTGTATCTGAAACAGTGGCGCCTTGTACCATTAGGCAATGTGCCATAAAAGTATATTTCGTGCTACTTGTCTAGTTTCAGTCAAAGGTATGAAGTGTAATACCATACATCATATTAGCTATGAAACAACCGAATATCGAATAGCAACAATTTTCATAGCATCTTCATTATTACCAGGTACGTGGGAAGAATGGATTCTATTGGGTTTTTTAATGGCTTTAACCATAGAAATGTTACGAACGTCTGGAATTATTTGAGAACGATCTGCCCAGGCAGGGAAAAATCGAATCTGCCCTTCATACGCTTCCTAGAGCATGGGTATAACCCACTCCTGTGTTTTTGGAGTACAGTTATAGACTGATGCCTTACAAAATTGGGCAAGAATATTTTCTGCTCAAACGTTAGCAGAAGCAACCAAATCATAAGAAAAAAATCACTGCTTGATTTCATGCTCAAAGTTGAGGTTACAAATTTCAATTTCTGTGGCTGTATTGATGACAAGTTCTCTTGCTTATCAAGTAGATTTTGCTTGCTGATAAAAATATTTTTTTCATTAACATCAAACAGTTGTTGTTTCAATCCACCAATTCACCTTCAAACAAAAGGCCTACATATTGTCTCATCAGCAATTTACCATTTACACCACCAAATCAATGATATAAAAAGTTAGTAGTAATCCTAAAACTCACCGGTTTTCACATCTGATTTAGTAAGAAAAATTAGACGTTCGACCTCTTTGAGCAGACGGGCCAGAACTTGTGAAAGTCTAAATCTATTGCTTCCTTTTAAGGAGGTTCTCGATAGATAAGGTGGTCCACGAAGTATGAGTGGTTGACAGCATGCAGCCAGACAAAATATTGTTTTCCTGTTTTCTTTTTTATAAATGTCAACGTGACAAAGCATAGACCGAAAAAAGTGTCAATGACTGGAAACATGTCAATAGAAGAAATGAATTCATCAGAGATAGCAAAAACTTCAACAGCTGTTGTAAACAGAGAATAAGGACAATATTATCCTTTTACTGCAGTTGTAGACAAGTTTGCAAATTTGAAAGCTGGGAGAGGAAACTTTTAATTTCTTAAAATTACCGTCTTTTATGTGACATAACTGTTCCTAGCATGGTGGAGGTCCATTTACACCAAATAATAAGAACAGGCTAATGAAAAAACAAAAGAGCATTGCAAAAACAGGTTTCAGACAAAATCTCAATTTCAAAGTCCAACCTCAGTTACATGCGAAAGGGCCACACTCTCTGTGGTAATAATGTTAACAAGAGCTCTATTGACAACATTGAGCTTGACTTTCAATAAAAGCCGATGCAAAAATTCTGTGAGAAATCAGAAAACAGGCAACTTGCCGTTACCAGTGACCAAAAGTTAGACAACGTTTTGTCTCTGAACGAAGGAAAAACGACATACAGTAATTTATGGAAAGTAAAAAGTGCAGATAAAGCGCAGCGTAATTCGCATGATGATAGTAGGTACTTTTTGAGGAAATTTATCTCAAAACACTCACAAAGATATCGATTTTGTCATGACGGTAAAACATAACGACGAAGAGTTTTTCTTTGTGGTTTTTCACTCAGATGAACTACCTCATTTATTCCTTTGAACAATCTCTGCGGGCTTTAGCAATCTTTCAAACTTATTCAAGGTACAAAATATGGATGTAATGGAGAGCTCAAAGTGGTTTGAGAGGAAAAGACGGATGACAAATGGTTTTGCAGAAGCGCCAGCTTGCCAACGACAAGTTACTTTCGAGATTTTATCGGATATCAAAGAATTTCTCCAAATATTTACTTTAATCTTCCTTCTGTATTTGATTGCATGACTTGTAAAGACTGAAACAAGGATTACATGCGAAGAACACAAAAGAAAAGGGCAGGATCAACTACTTTATTATCGTTTTATCTGTTCATTTTCAGAGAAACAATGACAGGCCAAAAATAGACCCAAAAAGAACGTTGCATGACTGCATGTTCTGGTACGTTTTTCATAATCCTGAATACGTATGCACACTCCTTTTCACGGGACTAAATTCACTTTACCTTTTACCTAACCCTTCCCTGTGGGTTTTATCGAGTTACCTATGACGTGTACTATCGTGATGTTTCTCTCCTTTTTTCCCTCTAATGTTTAGATATTTTATTACACTAAGACCATTAAGGTTACAAAAGATTACAAAAATATTATCAAGTAAAATAAACAAGGCTAATTGAAAACCAAAAATAACCACTAACATGGACGTAGGTATATCTCAAATATTTAGTATACATTTGCAAAGTGATATAAAAAAGTGCAGTGGCACCATGTCAGTTGGTCAGATCTCGTTGTATCACCAAAAGAGCAGGCTATATTGAGTTTAAACAGCAAGATATTTAATCTCTTTCCACAGAGCCAAATTATAACCTCCCCTGACTAAGCCTGTGTTCAAAACAACGGGCGTCTCCTTGGACCACCTTAGGTGTACATAACATTCGTAGTGTCTCCATATTAAATCTACAAAACAATAGGAGGAATGTCAAACATTGTTTTTTCTTGAGAAGGCAAGGCAAACTTTACTGTGATTGACAATCGACTTAAGGGATGTGTCGCTTAAGATATAATAGCGCAAATATTCAAATATTTTTCTCTTTTGAATTGCAGGTTTAAAAGTAGTGGTTGTAAACAGACAGATTTCAATGAATCTGCAGTTGATTTTAATGCATACTACCCTTTGCGACTCCCTGATCAGTCTGATACTGGTCATAAGGAGAGTAATATTTGTATTCTTCTCGTGTGCCAAAGTATCCTGGTTAAGGGCTACTGTAAGGGTGCTTATTGCTGCTATCGACAAAGGGAATCCAATCTTGTTAAATTGCCGTTTACTTTTTAGAACGTTAAGAAAAGAAGTAAACCTGGCTTACAGGGGGAAAGACCCGTAGCCACGAGGATTATTAAATATTAAGGAAGACGTATTAAGAAATTAAAAGAAGAATGTCTTTTAGAAGATCAAAAGTATAATTAAAACCCATGTACTGTCATTGCTATTTTACGGATTAGAAGTCTGGAAATAAACAAATAGAGAGGAAGAAGTATTGGAAATGTGGTGTTGGTAAATGCTTTTGAAAACATCTTGAACGGAAAGAATATCAAATGGAGAAGTGTTAAGAAGATTGGATGGTGATAGAGAATTACTGGTAAAGACAAGAGCAGCACAGATGAGTTTTGTAGATCTTGTCACAAGGAGAAGAAAAAGAGACAACCTAACCTTAACAGGTAAAATCCGTGGTAATAGAGCAAGAGAAAGGAAGAAGAAAATGGATGGAATAAATAGAGCAGTATATGGAACCAAAGCTGTACATATATTCCAAATGCCAAGAGGTAAAGGAATGTGGTAACTCATAGTCTCCAAATTCTATAAGCCATTCCTGTAGGAGTTAGATTGTTCTAAAAATCTTGTTTACTGAGTTTTTTATAAAATTCCGTCCAACCTTCTATTTAAATGGTAGAATTGCAATGTAAAAAAGAGTTTTAAAAAATTCTTGATATTATGGGTTCAGTAAAAGTCATCGATGTAGGATATTTATCATGTCATGACTCTTAAGCTATTTCTGAGCTACGTTTCAAGAGATACCTATTCCATCGTCAGTCTTGGTTGGCAACCTTCCTATAACCTGCAGAATGTTCGAAATAAAAGTTGCAGTCATCATGGCAAAAGAGGTGAACAAATCCCTTTTAAGCTGCTGCAAAAAAATATAGGACAGAGTAATAGTCGTGAAAATCAAAAGCCAACTAACTGACATCAGCATTATACGGGTGTACGCACCATCATCAAAATCATCAGATGGGAGTCAACAAGTAAATCTTAAGATGTCCGAGTAATTATAGTTGGCTTTAATCCAAAAAAAAGGCAGAGCTTACTAACAACTGTGGACTGAAACAATCAAATGACAGAGTAAAAGTACATCTCAACTTGAAAACCATAAGATCAAATCAATGCATAAAAGAAATCTCACCCCGCAAACAACGCATTAAAAGATAAATTTGATAACATTTTCTTTGAGAAAGGGGAAATAAAGACCAGATAAGTAGACTACATTGGAGAGGATTTTTCACGATGATAGACCAAAAAAACCCGCTGACAAACAAGACCCTAAAGGAAAGTTAACACTGGAAAGTGAAATTAGAGCTGAACTAAAAACATGAAGAACAACAAAACACCTGGTAAGGACAAATTAACCACAAAAAAAATGCTGGTGACGTGTGGTGATCTCGGCATTGCAAGACTTTTCAAAGCACCAACAAGATATATGGGTTTTTGAAAATCCTCAGAAAATGAAAGAATCGACCCTTATTACCACCCAGAAAGCCGATCATCTTGAGCAGAATGTAAAATATCATTCAACCAGCAATTAGCTGGGAACAATTACGTACAAGAAACACTATTTTTATCAGGAAATGTTTAACGAAAATAAACATGCAAAGTCAACAAGACATCAATTCAGCTTTAATTGATAAAAAAGCATTCGATAACGTCAAGCACAGTGAAATTATCTGAAAGATCAGAAACAATTTAGCGTGGACGGTAAAAATATAAAAATCCTGAAAAACCTGTACTGAGATCTAATGGTTGCACTAGCTGCAGATGGCGAACTCAGTGAATGGAGGAGTGTCATATCATCGGACATTTTTCTGTCCTTAAGGACGTGATTATGCGCAAAGTCAAGCCGAGAACTGAACAGATTACATTTCCAATGAGCGGTGCAAACCTTCAGAACATCAGATATGCTGACGATACAACTCTGGTAACGAAGTCCATAGAAGATCTTTAACAACTGCTGCAGGTTTTAAAAGAAGAAAGCCAAAAAGAGGACTAAACGTCAACCTGTAAAAAAGAAAAACACTAGTCGTCTCCAAAAACAAAATATTAACAGAATTTTTTTTGGAGGGGGGAATTTAACGTCATTTTACCCCGTAACTGCTGCTTAGACGGTGCCCTTCATAGGGATTTTGATTTGGCAGCAAAGAATTTATTGGCCGGATGACCTTCTTGACACCAACCGAAGGCTTTTTCTTTTGTGAAGTTCCAAAGTTGCCTGTTCAGCGTATCGATCCCGGGACCTCCTGGTTACAGTGCAGTCCACTAACCATTAACCACAAAATATTACTAGAATATTAGATATATTTAGATGGGAAAGAGAATTAACAAGCCTTTAGCTTTAACTATCTTGGTAGCACACTTACAGAAGACTGAAGATACAGCTGTGAAATCAGAAAGTGAATTGCAGTTGCTAAAGCCTTATTCACAGATCAATCTAACATCTTGACTAACAAATGGCTGCACATTAATACGAAGAAAATACTTAAGGAGTGGTACTATTCTAACGTACGGCTGTGAATCATGAACACTCAACAACCAAGACATTTGGCGTTGAGAAGCCATGGAAATGTGGAATACCGAAAAATGAAAAGAATATCTTGGATGGAGAAAGTATCAAATGCGGAAGTACTAGAACTCGTCAACGAAAAGACAAATATGATGGAAACAATTCGACAAAGACAATGAAGTTTATTGCTCACATCCTAAGGAAGAATTTCATTTTGACTTTGTAGATACAAGGATTCAGAGAAGGGGAACGGAGTCGAGGGCGTAAAAGAACTGGCTTTGCTCAGAGCCTGGCATTGGTGGTAGGTGGGAAGAAAAGCTGTGCAGGTTTACAATGGATCAGGATGGCTTCAGAAACATGGCCGCCAACGTCACAGGCTCTGATACGGCACAAAAACGCACTTTATAACAAAAGGAAGAGAGGCAATGTCCTTAGATCTCTTGTTTCTAGTTTTTGCTGGTGGCTGAAAAGGAAGTCTGTCAGCACACTTAATAAGATAATAGTAAGAATAACATTAATAATAATTCTGATAATAACAAGAAGAGCAATAATAATAACCATTAATATAATAATCATAGTAATAATAATGATGGCAAAATCTTGTGATTGTAACTATGATGACACTAATCATGGATCTAAACCTTATATCTTGGCAGTATGTAGTTAATTGCAGTTAGCATTAAAAGTGAATAAAAGAGTAATTTTGGTCCCATCATTGATTGAACAGTTGTATCAAAACATTGTATTTACAGTGTAATCGTCTTTATTCGTTTCCTTCGCTACCAGCAGAATAAATATTATCAAGACAGGTTGTTTGGAATCTCCATTTCTTTGCAGGTATTTTCTCCCAAGCCTCGTAGTATTCTTTAAGTTTTCCTTTTTCAAATCATCCTATCATCTTTGTCTTAGGAAGCCTTGGTTATTAGACTATACGCAAAGTAAATTGGTAAGTTAGATCAAAATTAAACCTGCATTTTAAGAAGAAAACACTTTTATTTAATAAAAACACAAACCCAGTATTCATATTTAACAAATTGTATATTGCTTTTCGTTATGCACCATTTGAACTGGAGCTCCTTCTATCAGATGTACACATAAGAAGCACACACACCATATACAGTATATGATAGTTTATTAAAGCATGTTTCCTTAGTGACCCAGCATTTCACTATTTCTTTCTCAATTTTGTGCATGTATTTTATCAACTTGGGATACAATAACAACAAATTCATAGGTTATTGACAACGATTGTTTACTTCAAAGATCTTTTGACTTCAGGCAAAGAACCGGACCTTATTGGTTACTTTATCGATCAACTGTTGGTTGAACAAACTATACTTAGCCCTGTGCAAACCACAATACAGCTGTAATCACGGAATATGATCTCAGTCATTTCACAACCATTTGGTTCAGAATAAACTTTGTATGAAAACTATTTAAGTAGATTTGATTAAAAATGAGCAATCACGCGATTATCTTGTAATCTGGAGAATTTTGTGAATTCTGAATGAAAACCACGGCGGTACAACATTTGTAAAATTGGTAACCCAAGATGGCTACAGTATAGCATTATCTTATTACGGGGTTATTCAAACCTCTTATTGAATTGACTACTTCATTAGTTAGGGTTGCAGGTGTGCTGTGATGTTTAGCACTGGAACAGTGATACAGACAGTAAAGTGAAGTGATTTTCATTCTTTTCTCGCAGTTAGTGTTCATATGGGCTTCATCTTTTCCAGGGTTTTTTTCCCAACATTTTTGACTGAATCTATTCCGCAGAGAAAGATTAGAATGAAGCTTTAATTATGGGTATGATTTCATTTAAGATGGCTACATCTGATATTTGACAGATTTGATCTTTGATAAATAAGGTCAAGGGAGCAAATGCAATTCACAGATACATTGAAATAGAAGACAATTGTATGAGATAACAGATCACAATTTTCTCGTGACTCTGATGGACAAAAAAGATATGCAAAGCCTTTGAAGACTCAAACTAGACAAAACCAAAATTTATTGCCTCAGATAAATATAAAATATGTGAAAAAATCAATTAAATATGAAGTGTTTGTTCTAGATTTGTATATCAAATAGCTAACGAGTTAAAACACACAGCTGATTTGTACTAACTCAGCCATTATTCTATTATCTTTTCAATTGAAAATGTTTATTGAAAATTAGGATAGTGATTACAATCAGAAACATTTTAACTGAGGCTTTGGTGCTTGGAGCAAAAACAGTTGTGAAGAAAATACCCTCTCTTAATGCTATTTTTGAATTCTTGAAGAGATTCAGATGTCTGATGTTGAAAATTGTTCGAATGGTGTTATTTTCAACGTCAATTTGTTACACAACAATTTCAACATCGTAATGATACCCAAGGTGTATGTTGTTTTGATAATGTAGCGCGGGAAGGGATCGATTTTAAGAATAAAGTTTACATTCGCAGTTATATTTAAAAAGTGATGGTTTGAATCATTTTGTTGTATTAATGCAGTTATGGTCCCTACAGCTTCATAGAACACTTCTCAATAAACTTCTTCAGTTACGTCAGGGAAAAAGGACCTTTGCTCTCTTGACCATAAAAAATGTAAAAAATGAATAAATATGGTCTTTTTTTCCCCGTGCAACGTTAACTCCCGAATTGATTTTTCCCTCGTAAATTACGAACCAAAGAATGTAACTGATGAAATGCCTACTTATTTCTCATATTCTTAATATCACTAAGAGCTAAATCTGCCCCTTTCAAAAGACTACACACTGAAATATTTTCACGGTGTACAGTTTTTCAACATTATCATGGCGCAAAAATAGACAGTGTCCAATGCTCAAAGTAGAAAATAAACGAGGAAAAAAACATTAGGCATTTTTTCCCAATACCTGATCTCAAAACAACTTTAATTTATTCATTTTTAACACTGTTCTCACACTCCCAATACAGTTGTCGTTGGTGTCAAGTATTCTTTGGCAAAACCTGCTGGAATAGTTCATTGTGTTACGGAATATTCAATTAAACTGCTGGCTTTCAAAGCATCATTTAAGTCTCATTTAACTTGGTCTATACAACGATCTAAGTAGTTTTCTTTCTTCCATAAATATTTTAATCAAGAAATAATCTGTTCAACAGTTCCAGTTGTATCATTTGAAAATTTGCGGTTTCTTGCAATTACACCGATAAAGAGTGTGCAAGGCAATGTGTTTAATGCCCATTTGGCTGAAAAGCATGTATTTAGAACTCAACTCCAGATTACTTTTCCAGTGTATTACCTATTCTTTCACTATATTGGCCTCAACCCATATCTAGATTTAACAGACATCTTGTAAGGGCATTCTTCTATATAATGTTAACAGATAACAGTGGCATCTACCAGGCCTGGCATGCCTCTGCAATGAAAGTTGAGTGTGAACCAAGTATCTTAACCTTGGAAAAACTCCCACTGCCACTAGCTAATAATTACTTCGATACTGGTATATGTATATATATATATAGCTTATTGGATTTTTTCGATAGATAGATGAATATGTAGATAGAAAGAGACAATAAATGGGTTTCTAACAAACAAAATTATTATCCATGGTGAGACAACAATTGGGCATATTTTTATTGTCAGCCGAAGCATTGGGCCTCTGAAAAACAAGTTTTCTTATAGATGGGCTAGCAATACTTGTAGGAGTATAATTTCTGATGCAAGAACATTTCTAANGCAATGAAAGTTGAGTGTGAACCAAGTATCTTAACCTTGGAAAAACTCCCACTGCCACTAGCTAATAATTACTTCGATACTGGTATATGTATATATATATATAGCTTATTGGATTTTTTCGATAGATAGATGAATATGTAGATAGAAAGAGACAATAAATGGGTTTCTAACAAACAAAATTATTATCCATGGTGAGACAACAATTGGGCATATTTTTATTGTCAGCCGAAGCATTGGGCCTCTGAAAAACAAGTTTTCTTATAGATGGGCTAGCAATACTTGTAGGAGTATAATTTCTGATGCAAGAACATTTCTAATTAAAGCAAATTCGTAAATCTATTTCTGTTTCTTCCAAAATAATTGCAAGTCAAGATTTTTGGAAGACTTACAACGGTGTTTGGCGTTAGGGCAAGTTCAATATTTCTCTACTTTTGGAAGTTTAATTTTGATTTTCCAAAGGGAAAAGGCTGGTGCCTTTCATAAAAAGGTTTTATTTGCCAGTTCCTCTCTAAAGAAATCTCTGGTCTATATATATATATCTCATTTTCCTTCACAATCTGATCAGAATTTGGAGTCTTTTCATTATAAATCCAAGGCTGGTTGCCAATATTATTTATGGGCTGGATCGACCTAAATCTTCTGTTATAGATCCAATTTCTGTAGTTGTCTTGAAAGAGTGGTCTTCTGAACTATCTTCGTTGCTGTCCAAATGTTTCAATCATTACTTTCCAAAGTGTTGTTGTACATCTTTCTGTAACCTTTTAATATGGCCCTGTCACTAGGAAATTAGGTGATCCGTATAATCCTGCCAGTCTTTTTTCTGTCATGAGTAAGGTCTTGGAACGACATCACCAACGCAGTGGTAGAATTCTTTCAGAACCTACGTTTATGGTTTGTACGGATTTACGGGATTTCGTTCCACTGATGACTGTTTGACTGTATTCATGATAATTTTCTATAGATTTATAAAAGTGTCTAGTGAGTGACGTAATATAGGTCTGGATATTTCTAAGGAGTCAGTTTTGGGTCTTGAGTTTCGTTGCTCTCCTTGACCAATGAAGACATGAAGGTTATTGCAGACCAATATTTGTTATTGAAATCTCCTTAAAAATTTTAAGTAAGAATAGATATCAGCAACCATCAGCTGGAGCCAGAGCGTCAACAAGCCAATTAACTAATCCCTATGCTGATGTGAATGGTTTTGAACCTTCGTTTGTTTTCGTGTCTCTGCTACAGCGTTTCTGCCCTGTAGTGGGCACATGATATCGCCGATGGTGTGGGCTCCTCTAAGTAAGCAAAGTTGCAATTTCGGGCGTCTTTACATTGCAGGAGGTGGTTCATAGTCTGTGTGGCATTACAGCTGCAGGTGTCAGATGTTGATAATCCCATTCGTTTCATGACAGATTTGCATCTACCAGAACCAGTACGTAGCCGATTTAGACTGCGCCACGTTATCCAGCCAAGATCGTGTCCAGTAGCAAGTTGTTCTTTGGGAACTACACCTCTACTCTCAAAAGCTGTTGAGTTTGATGATTCATCCACAGTGGCGTCCACATGGTTTCTCGTTGAGATTAAGAAGATTAGATATTTTCATCTGGTATGAACAGGAAGCTATGTCTTGGCTTTAGTCGACTTAGAGGTGGACCATGGTTATGCAACGGGTGACCTTCATCGGTGATTTGTATTAATCGTTCCCGATTAGAGGTGGATGTCCCTCTTACAAGTGGTGGGGTTATGCCTGACAGAGCATACAGAATATGGACTGGTGTGGATCGTATTGTCCCTGAAATTATTCTACAAGTGTTATTGAGTGAAATATTCACTTGCTTAGCATGTGTTGACCTTTCCCAGGTGGTACTTGCATACTCACCGACTGAAAAACATAAGACAAGAGCAGTGATGCGCAGTGTTGATGGGTTGGCTCCCCACTTGGAGGTTGCCAACTTGCGCAACAGATTATTCCTTGTGACAATCTTTGCCTTAACATTAAAGCAATGTGATTTGAAAGAGAGTTTTCGATCCAGAGTGACGCCCAAATACTTTGGATGTGGATAGTGTTCCAGTGGTTGTTGGTTCCATGTAATATTGAGAGTGCGTTTTGCCTCTTGATTTTTTAGGTGAAAAACACACACTTGGGTTTTAGCTGGGTTTCGTTTCAAGTCGTTGGACTCGTAATAAGCAGTAAGCTGGTTCAGGGCGTTCTCGGGGGTGTTTTCGATCTTAGTGAAGGACCTCTGTTGAGTTGTTATACAGGTGTAATCTGCATAGATGAAACGCCTGCATTCACTTGGTAATGGTAAATCATTTGTGTAGATGTTAAAGAGAAGAGGTAATAAAACACTTTCTTGTGACCACAAGAAAGTGTTTTATTGTTCCTTTGACCATTAGGTTCAACGAAGAACAGTCTATTTTCCAGCATACTTCGTACTGTATGACAGAGGTCCACGTCATTTGCCATGGTCCAAATTTTGTGTATGAGCCGTTTATGTTGTTCAGTGTCGTATGCAGCTGTTAAATCGACAAGTGTTGCTCCGGTAATGAGTTGTTCTTGGTAACCATCTTCAATATGCTGCGTCAGGTTCGTGAGTTGTGTTGAGCTCAAACGCCTTGGGCAAAAGGTGGCCTGTTCTGGGATGAGCTTCTCATCAATGGTGGTGCTAATCCTTCCAAGTATCTTTTTTTTCTTTTTCAGTCGATTTCTCCCGTTAGGGGTCGTCGGAGCGAATTTTACTCCTCCACTTCGTCCGGTCCTGTGCATCGTCTTTTCTCAGTCCTTCCTCTGCCATGTTCTCCTTGATATTATCCATCCTTCCAAGTATCATACGTTCAAATACTTTGTATGTAATACTAAGTAAGGATATTGGTCTATAGCTCTTGGGGTTTTCTGAATTTTTTCCCGGTTAGAGGACAACAGTGATTTTTGATCGTCTCCATTGTTGAGGGATTCTCTTGTGGTTCACACAGTCTTAGAATAGGTCCACTAGCCACCTTTTAGTAATGGGCCGATATGTTTCAAAACCTCTGCAAGAATATCATTAGTGCCTGCTGCTTTGCCATTCTTCAGTAATTTCAGAGCAACTCCATCTGAGTTGGTGGTACTGGATGAGATTTTTTATCTCTGATAATCCTCTGCTGGTCGTCTGTGTGCTGGTTTCCCATTCAGTAAAAATTGGGTGGCAATCTGGTTGGCTGTGACAGTGGATTTGGGTTTTACTGTGGTGGTGTCATTCCTAAGCCTCTTGATGGTAGTCCAGGCTTTTTGCTGTTATGAGTCAGATTCATTGATTCTATCATGCGTTGCCAGCTTTCTCTGCATTGTTCGGCTATACTTGCAAGTAGTTCCTCTTCTAGACTGATGGTTTTGTCTGAGAAGGGATCTTGCTGGTATAAAGACTTGTAGGTGTTAAACAAGTCGGACAGTTCTCCTGACATGCCTGGTTTATATTCAGTCCGGCATCCTCGGGGGATCGTTTTTCGTGCAGACTTTTTAACTAAATAGACAACGGTGCTGTAGTTCTCCAGTGTAGGTGGAATATCGGAGAGTTGCATGTGTACTTGCTTGGCAAAACTGGGCCAGTCTTCCTTTGTTACATTGAAGCGTCTGCGGAATGGAGTGTGTCGTACTTCAATTGGGGCAGTGATGGAAAGGGCAATAGGTTGATGTTGACCGTGGTGCATTGGTTCAAGAACTTCCTTTGTACACATTGGGCTGATTTTACGACTGATGAACCCGATGTCAGGGTTATAACCTCTTTTCCAGCGAGAGCTGTTAAATGAAAATTGTTGTTTCTGATCATGAACAAGTGTTAATCCCTCTCCATATCCCCACAGTGTGCTATGCAAATTAAAGCCACCGATAGTTACGTCGTATTTCCGTTTACAGTTTGCCGGAAGCTCATTGAGATGGAAGCAGCTGTTGGGTGGTTTGTAGACCGATGTGAGTGCCAGATCTTTCAAGCACACAATACGTTTTTCAATGTTATTATCACTGCTGTTGGTAAAGGTTTGCTCAATGGGTAAAGAGGGTTTGGTAAATGCTACACTCACATATTGTTTATGTGGGATTTACGCGGCCAGTGTTTTCCCTTTTAAATAGGGGAGCTTACTGTTTTTGTCTCGATGTGTCTCTTGTACGCAAACGATATCATAATTTGCCGATATTTGGGGCAGTACTTCAGCTTTTCGGTCCGAAAAACCTTCGATGTTAAAGGAGAGTATGGAGCACGCCGGTTCTGAAAAGAACCCATAGTTTCGATGACGTGCTGTTGCTGGGAGAGTAGTCATAATGTTGAAATATATTGCTCAAGTGAACACGTAGCTGTAGTTTGTGTGGTTGACACAATCAGCAAGCCGTTCGGCTTTGCAGAGGACACCGCGAGCAGGTTTGTGTCATGTCCTTCGGTTTTGAACGGTGCCACAAGAAACAAAGTCTTTCACCGTGGTTGTAATATTCTTTGGTAAGAATGGCTTTATAATCTAAAACCTCTACAAAAATGCACACGTTATTTTACAAACTCAAAATGTGTTAATAGTTGACATTTTTCCAGAACCAGGCTGATATTTTAGCTTTCCTTTGGGTGTGTCTGCAAAAAGCAAATAGTTTTTACAGCTATAAACATAATAGGTAAATAAGTAGTTATATGTTGGAATATAATCTTCCAACGTTTACTCCTATTCCAGGAGTAAACGTTATATAGAATATAGATTTCAAACATAGTTTGAAACTAAAGCACAATGATAGATCGGTGTCTGTTTACAAAACTGCTCTTTAAGATAAAAAGCTTTAATTTAGTGAAGTAAATGGGAGAGTTTAAGGACACTTAAAATTTGTGGTATATTTTTTGTACATTTGATGTGTCGGTTCTCTCAGTGTTGGAACTATTCGGCACCAATGACCTCATGCAAATGCAAATGCATAAGACAGTACAGTTGGTTCTTTAAATAACAATTAATCTTAGCTTAGAGAAATACGATACGAATGTTCATGAAAGCAGATTTTCAGAGACAAGACTTGCCACTTGTTTCAGTTTTCATTGAAATTTGAGAGCAACGTGTGTGAAACCCTACCCAAATAATACATTTCTGTTCCTTGGTTAGGAAGTTGTTATTTTAGCAAAAACTCTTGCTGTGTTTTTGAAAGAATAATTCTTACTATCTGCCACACGCTCTGATCAGGCTTTCCTTACACAAGGTGCTGAGATCTTAAGATTAGTCTTGTTGTCATTTATCAGCAGCTTATAATTTGATAGATTGTTTTGGATTATAAGTAAGAAGAACTACCGGAAAATCTGTGTTGAATTTCAACACTTTTACACCATGAATGTTGACTAAAGCAAAACGCTTTGATCACAACTGTTTTGGGTTATTATGCAAAACAATTATTCGAATCTACAAGAAATGTAGATGGTCCTATTTGTAGTGATTTGTCGATGACAAGTTTGCTATATTTAAAACTTGGCGGGTGCACTCCTATATAAAAAGCTTTACTAATCCTAATTCAGATATTTTGATAAAAGTGCACTTCCATTGGCATTGTTCTTGTAAACTCATCCCTTGCAATTGATATTCAGCTTTGACTTCAACCCTTTTTACTGACATCCATAACATCATCTTATCACTAGCAATGAATTTTGACTCAATTTTATTATTTACAATTTTGTATGATGTATACACAAATCATGAATGAAATAAATAAGTAAATTATTGTTTAGAAAACGAAGTGCATTTATATACATAGGCCTATCGCTCCTTCTGAAGGGTAGACCATCGACGACACTTCTCTAGCATCTCCTTTCCTGCGCTATTTTCTCCAGCTGCATCTATAAAAGTCCCATACGTCAAACGTCTGCATCAAGATCTTTTTACAACGTCTTTCTTTGGGTTCCTTGCTTTCTTTTTCCATGTGGGTTCCACGTTAGGGATTGTTTGGTAATGTTTGATGCTGGTTTTCTCAAAGTGTGTCTCAGGTATCCCCATCTTCATTCACGATTCATCAGAATCGTGAATAGGCAGAATCCGTTGCAGGCACTCACGAACGTCTGAATATTCTTGATAGTGGCTTTTCTGGTTCTTCACGTCTCTGCTCCATACTACAGCACTGATGTTACAATTGAGTTAGACAAATGAAACTTGATGGCTTTGTCAATAATTTTGGAGCTCAAGATCTTCTCAAGCTAGAGAAATGCTGCTCTCGCTTTGCTGATCCTGGTTTTTGCATCCGAGTCAGTCCCTCCCTGTTTGTCCATCAGTCTTCCCGCATAGGAAGAGAAGTCCACCTTCTGAACTGTTTAGCGCTGGATATGTAGCCTGGTTTTCTGTGACATGGTCTAGAGAAATCCATGTTTTCCTGTAAATCTTTCTGTATGGAAAGACAATTTGGCAAACAGTTTTCCATTTTCCTTCAACTCTTCCAGTCCATGGGTTCCTATCACCTCTTCATAACCTGTATTGTCTAAACCAACTTTGGCATTAAAATCTTCTATCATTATGTTCATATTTATTACTTAACCTATTACTCGTTTTTTGAGAATGCTCAATTATTGTCTATGGAAAATTGTATTATTATTTGCAAAATATTTCAAATTGAGTTATGACAGAATATCTTGAAACGATACTGGTAGTGCTTACGTGTTACTTTCTTTTTTTGTGAAATAAAATGAGTATGAGAGCAACAATGAACTTAACAAAATATAGCGTATAACATAAACATAATAAAATTTCATCAATCATATGGCTTACCTTATTAACCATTACAACGTATGCATGCAGGTTACAAAGCTAAGTCTGGGCGCTGCTGGCTAACATATTAAATCTACAGTATCCAATATTTGAGGACCATAGTGCTCTGAATAGACCAGCATACTCAAAAACTTTTAACTTAATTTTAATAAACCACCAACTATTTATTAATACCCTTTTGGTTCAGCGTGGATCGATCATATTATCTGGTGCTAGCAGTGCTCTAGGCCTTCTATTGCTATGGACAAAAGCCAAACAAAGGAAATATCCCCTTGTATCCCCTTAATGTATGCACTGAAAATCAACTGCACTTTCTTGGTATGGCACATCTGCATTTGAGCTTTGCCACACCTAATATCTGTGAGTTGTGGCAAAGCCTTCAAAGGTCGTATTTTAAATAAAAACTTTTTTTGTATGCAACTTTCTTTAACTTTCAATAACTCTTTTCACGTGCAATTGTTTACTACAGGTTTTATGCTTCAGTTTTACACAGTTTCTAAAATTGGAGACCCAAAAATGTATTTCCATTTAATCCATTAGAATTTAAATCTCCACATGTCATTTGAGTAGATCTTGTTGATGTTCTAGCAGTACAATTACATAGTTTTTTCCGTCACACCAAACATTTTATTGTTTGTTCCTGCTGATACATTCTAATGGATAGATAAACAACATTATTTATTCAGTTCTCCAGGGTTTGTTTTGGTATGATTATTATTAATAACAGTTTTATTATTGAAAATTCCACCAGAAATAAATGATTATTGCTAGTAATTGTTTTAATCACAAAAAATTCATCAGTTGTTCCACTCACAACACGGTAACATGAAAGACTGAATGCCACAAATTTATCATAATTTGCATTGTCATGTCCAAATAAACCATTTCTAAGTCAGTAAGTATATGAGTACATTAATTAAGATATTAACAATATCATTTGCACTACTACAAGAATTTAAATTAATATTAGAGTCATTCACTGCGAACTAATAAATCTGAGATAATATCTATTATTAATTCTATATGTTTTACCACATAACGTTGGTTGGTTATTTCCTTGTTTTTTCAGCATTATTTTGCGCTAATGCTGGTCGTATAACTTAAATATTTTCAATGTTCATAATGAATAAATACGTTCTGAAGAATTACCTGTATCTATTTTGTAATTACTAGTAGCATAAGTTGTATAATATTCCCAGAGCTGTGTTTCACCAAGCTTTTCATACACACATGTTTAAATGAATTTTACTCACAGTACTACTATCAATTTTGGTATAGTTTGCAACCAAATAAATCATTATTTCCAATATCAATACCTGATTTCATTTTGCCTCCGGTTTCTTTGTCAACATACGTATTATTTGCTAATCCTAGAGTCATAATATTAGATTAAAGAAAAGGGCCTTTAATACTTGAAATTCTTTTATTATAATTATCAGCAATCCACTTATCTGATTCTAATGAAATGACATCATCTGTTGTAACATTTTTGTACGTAATCCATAAAATATTCCCATGTTTATACTAATAGTATAGATAGTTTTGAAATAGTTTTTAATGAATAATACATTATATTCAGTGTCATTAATATCCAAATCTTTAATCACATCAAAATAACTCTTACCCAGGCTTAGTTGATGTATCCAATACAAAAGATAATATCCACAGAGCACTAATAGATTGTCTTGATACTGGCTACTATTATAAACATACTTAATATTAAATTTATCAAACAATTTAACTACTTCTTATAGACGGTTTCATCCAAACAATTCAAACTAAATTATCGGATTTTTATTGATATCCATTTCAACCTGATGACTTCCAGGTCCCTGAGGATCATCTAGGTTTACAATATAATAACCTTTTTTTTGTTATATTTGGTATTTTATCGCCGGAAAAAATATTAATAAAATTTTTAATCTGGTGGTATTTAATCAATTGATTCAAATCAATGTTTGATAATGGTTTGTAAAGAAAAATTGCTTTTATAATATTGTTCCTAACAGAGGAATATTTTTGAAAGGAGAGTTCTTGCCTAGGAGCAAACCTTTCCCAGTCTTTTTCTTTTGAGTTCTTTCTTTTTACTTTTTTCCAGAGGTTTATATGGTACTAACATATCAGAAGAAGGACTATTTTGAAATTCTTTTTCTAGTTACTTTGGTTTTCGATTTTGAAGATCATTACCTTTTGGTCTATTTTAGAAGCCTTTACCAGAAAGAGCATTTAAGAGCATTGGAACACCAATACTAGAGAAAAGAGTGCCAAGGAAATAACTTCTTTGCTTTTGTGTTGGTTTAATCATCATTTTACTACCAGGTGAAAGAGCTGTCGTAAGTTTTTCTTTCTGTTTCTTAGTTAATAGTTTTTTTGTGTGCAACCAATTGATTGCTCTTTTCTCGTGGAATCAAGAATACACCATTGTAAGCTTTTTCAAGCATTTTATTCATTCCAAACCTTCCAAGAGCTTGAAAAGCCCCAGTTACTCAACCAGATAATACTTTTGCAAAAGCCCTGAAAGCCAATGGGAGTAACTTAATCCCCAAACCCATTAGAGAACTAAAAAGGGTACCACCTTTTTGAACAAGAAAACAAATTTCTGTCTTATGTCTCTTAAGGTCAATCCTTTGCTTCTAGACTTATCCTTTTGTATCCGTTTAATCTTCATTCACTATCTAATAGTCTCAAAAAATAAGAGTTTTATTAAGAAAAGCTTTAGTAAGTTTTGCTTTTTGATTTTTAAATAATTTAACACCAAATTTATAATACTCTGTCATATATTAATATATTAGATAAAATAAGTTTTATGCTCAAGCTTTAATAATTGTTTTATTGTCAAGAACATCAATGTTCAGCTCTTCTGAGTATAAAATTAAAGCAAACATAACATAATTTGCTGTATAATTACTTAATAGAGCATATGTAAGACTTAGTTGAACTGAGTTATTTAAACCATCTTGTTGATTTGTTATATCAAAATAGAGGAGACTATGCATTATTTGATAATTTGATAGATTAAGAAAAAACTCATTTTCAAGGATACTGTAAACTTTTCTGTACTCACTCACTAAATGATTTGTTTTACAAAGCTCTGTGTTTGGCCTTAAAGCTAATTGTAAAATCCATCATTCAGTTCTAACTGTCCAATTATAAATTATATTTTTGTATTATTAGCATCAGTAATTTCAAAGGTTTTAAGCATTTTACAATTTCCTTTTTTTTAAATTTTTACCTTCCTTAACACATCATATAAGAACATTGTTAGGCTTTGTCATCGATGTTGAAATTTTGAAAACACCAGATCTTTGTTGTGTTGATAAAGACATAATTCTTTCTTCATCACATTCCCAAATACATTCTTTTATATACTTTTCCAAAAATATTTTATTACCATCTGACTTACATGTCATCTTTGTAACCCATATTGTGAATTTTTTTACTATCTATCTACTATTATTAGTATCTGTTGAATTGCTTCTAAAAATAACATTAACATCATCTTTAAGAACAAAACTAAATCTGTAGTTTCCATTTGGAATAATATGATCTTTAAAACCTCCAAAAAATGAATATCTCTTGAGAGGTAGGATTATATTAATAACACTGTTACCAGCAAAAAAAGCTTTTCTTGTTATAAAACCTAAATTGTTATTGTTGCTGTTGTATTTGTACCTTTATAATAGAATATGCTGCTACCAAAAGTGTTAGAATAACCAGTACTAAATTCGAGTAAATTCTTAACATGGATAGCATGATTAATATTTGGCGAGTCATAAACAGTGACGCCATCATTTTCAACATGTATTCCTTTAATCATAGAAAACCCACTGTTGATAATTTCTACATTATCAGTAACAAGAAGATTAACACCATCTGTTGTTTTATTTGTTTTGAAATCAACCTCCAGATACCCCTTGAATAGATCTAGATTTGTGTGCTTTCAAAACTGCTACTAATAACAAAATTATAATTGTTTTTTTGTTGATATTGATTATTCTGAGGTAGAGTCAGGTAGAGGTAGAGGTAGAGGTAGATCTACTGACATATATTGATGCTTTTTACAATATCTTGGTGAGCTAAAACTCATTTCAATATTAATAGTGAAGATAATTGTTATAACAACAATTTATCAAATTTTAATGATAATGCTTGAAATTTGTTATTTGATTTTATGTGTTTCCTGTTGATTATTCTGATTATTTGAATTTTACTTTGATAATTTTATTATTTCATCACCTTTGTTTTTTATAGTTTGTCATGGCTTTTTGGTGATTTTACTATCTTTGTTTTTTGCAATAATTTCATCTATTTTAGAACCAACTTTACTACTACTTTCTGTAAAAGGCTTTTCAACAGCTTTTTTTGTGCTATCTTTAGCATTTTTTAATATTAATTTTGATACTACCTTTTTACAAATGTATGATGGAGTATCATTTATACAATCAGCATATTGTATATTATTATTAATAGGTTGTCCTGTACCATTATTAATTTCAACGTATTCATAAGCATATTGATTCTAAATAAATCTTGTTTTCATATACTATTAATATTTATTAAATAAAAATTTTATTTAATATATATTAATTTTTTTACTAGTCAAAGTAATTAATAAAGGAAAATTGTCGAGATTTAATACTCTACCAAGGTTATCTCTTATTGTAATTCTCGTTTTTTTAAATAACGTTATTTCTAATTTTTTTATGAAGTACCCTCTAAGATATTATTGAAAATGAATAACTTATTTTTTCATTATCAACACAATCTGTATAAAACATCACTCTGCATTTCAGAAACAACACATTCACTTGGTGATTTACAATTTATAAATATAACATTTTTAAAATAACGTTATTGTTAATTTTATTATAAAATACCCTTTAAGTTATTATAAGAATAAATCTTTCAACTTCGCTGGTTCTGGATCGAAATTTACAGAATTTCTCCGAGAAAAAGACATCAAATAATTTTCTTTCTATTTCATCCTCAAAACTTGAAAATCTACAAAACTTCTACAAAACCACACGATACATGTGAATCATCGAGAAACTACGTATTACAAATATCCAATCAAGATCGAGAATCAAAACGAATCTGATCAATCAGGTCTTTACAAATAGGCGTAGAAAGCTTATGCAAATACAAATGAGAGAAACAACATTGTAATAACTGTGAATAAC
>RDPX01000018.1:4326515-4360182 GCA_003991215.1 Morbakka virulenta | reverse complement strand
ATAAGAATAAATCTTTCAACTTCGCTGGTTCTGGATCGAAATTTACAGAATTTCTCCGAGAAAAAGACATCAAATAATTTTCTTTCTATTTCATCCTCAAAACTTGAAAATCTACAAAACTTCTACAAAACCACACGATACATGTGAATCATCGAGAAACTACGTATTACAAATATCCAATCAAGATCGAGAATCAAAACGAATCTGATCAATCAGGTCTTTACAAATAGGCGTAGAAAGCTTATGCAAATACAAATGAGAGAAACAACATTGTGAATAACTGTGAATAACTTCCGTGTCTCTAAATGATTATGGGGTTAATACGTAATAACATAAATTATAATAATAAACGTGCGCGTGGGTGTTACAACAGATATTATTGAAAATAAATAACTTATTTCTTCATTATCAACACAACCTGTATAAAACATCACTCTATATTCCAGAAACAACTGATTCAATCAGTCAATTCCAATGTATAAATATATTATCAATGCTTCTTGTTATATCAGGCAAATTTTTACTGTAACTAGAAGTTGTTACAATCTTTTTTCCAAAGCCTATTTCATCTGCAAAATCTCTAGTAGGGTGATTCCAATTCTAAAATTATTATTTCTTATAATATTTCTTGTATAAAATCATCTATGTCTATGTAACTATAATTTCTATCATAAAATGGTGTACTTGTCCAGGTAGTTTCAGTATGAGTATATTTTAGAGTGGTATTATTATAAGTACTAGAAATACTTTTCCAATTGTAGGACATTTCTAAGCGGTCTAATACTAATTGATATATTTAATTATTTTCTATAAATTTTCAGATTAAAAATTAATTGTAAAATCATGGATTTCTCATTTCTCAACCCCATCTTCACTATTAATAAATATTGGAAATTCCATATATTAGTATGTTACACGAATTTGTTAATCTAAGCATTATATTGAGTATTGATAATAACACTAAGTTTTATAGGGTTATCTAAAATTTCGGAAACTTCATTGTGTAATGGAACTGAATTGTTACCTGCTGCTTTAGAACCAGTAAGTAACTTTATTTTATTAATTAATTTGTTTGGATCTGTGTAATAATTCAATTCATCTAGTTTCTTGTTACCTGAACTCCAATGTTAAGTATTTTCGCTGGTAAATTTAAATCGTTAAAAATCTGTTTTGATTTTGTTGAAAACTTAATTTTAGGATTAAACCTTTTTGTTAGCAAATTAATTGTTGATTTATCAGGCTTGCCTTCATAAACATTTTTTCCACCTCTATGTGCTTCAATAACCATATTATTCATCAGTTTTTGGTAATTAATTAACAGATTACCATATTTACCATCTTATAAGCATTTCTTTTAGGCTGTTTTATTTTATAACCCCTTTACCAACAGTCTTTCCCACATCTGAACCAAAAGTGTTTTTAACTTATTTATTTTCTTATCAATAAGTTCTTTTTTCATATACATATTTTATCGTTGTTGATTTATATCTTTTTCAGAAGAAATAACTTTTTTTAGTTCAGTGAGTGTGATCTTGAAGTTACTGAACCTTTTTCACCACCAACACCTTGAAGAAACTTATCAACTTAAGCAATAATACAATTTATTGTCAAAATTTCCATTGGAGATGTCAAAGTGTCTTCATCTCTTAACATCTTAAACTCAATCTGAGTAAAATATTTATTCAACTCATATATTAATGTTTTTGACATCATCATCATCAGGTATCTTGTCTGGAACAGACATTGGCGACCATGGCCCTCAAATCAAACCTATTTACAGTTAACCTTATCAGTTCGTTACTGGTATCAAACTGTCCTACCCATCAATTAAGACTATCGATAAAAGTTACTCTCTGTCTGCCCCTACTGCGCTTGCCCACAATCTTTCCAGTAATGGCTACATGTTCTAATTCTTGTGCTGACAGATGTGTCCTGAGAATTTTAGTTGTCTTTGTCTAACTGTTCTGATCAATAATCTTTTAAAGTTAGCATCTTTTAGTACTGATTCATTAGACTTTTTCTCTGTCCAAGACATCCTCACAATTCTCCTGATAAACCACATCTCTTATGTTTCTAGTTTCCTTTTTGTTTCTTTATTTAATGTCCAGCACTGGCATCCATACTTACCATACATACTTAGCATACATACTTACCATACAGTACATACAGTACTTACCATATATATGTTTTCATCACACTAATTTTTGTATCTATTCTGATGTTTCTGTTTGTGAGTATTGATTTCATTTTCCGAAACGTGTCTTTGGCCACAGCTATTTTTTTTTTATTTCATTCGTCCATTTACCATCTGATGTTATTAAGTAGCCAAGATATTTAAATTTTGTTACCTGGTTAATACGTTCACCATTGCTAACTAGATTGCATATTGGGTTCATTAAAACTGTATCATCTGCGTATCTGAGGTTATTGAGATCTTCACCGTTTATTTTTAGGCCCGGGATATCCTCTGGATTCCTTAAAACCATTTCATTTTATTGGTTAAAGAAATCAGGAGACATCACACAGCCCTGTCTTACACCTCTTTTAATGTACAGGGGAACCCTAGTAACGCGACCACTGACCAGATCAGTCGCAGATGGTCATGTTAGCGAGGTGGTCGCGTCAGCGGGGTCACGCCGACCCGACCTCCGTGAAGACTGAACCGGGACGAGATCGTCTTGCACAGTTCAGTAAACATCTACCAAGCTTGATCGAGGGGTAGGAATAGTTCTTTCATGTGTTGCAATAAGACGGGTATCTTACTGCAAAATGCAATTTGAAACGTTAATTCTCATTTCAATTCAACTTTCATAGGGAGGTAGAATACTTCCAGAGCATCAGAGAGCATTAGCAGGTATTCCGACCCGGGTACATCGATAGATATGATCCATAGTTGGTGATATCCTCATGGATAAAGTTTGACATGTGCCGGTTCCATGTTTGCCCTGCTCCATCCTCGGATATGTCTCTGATAACCGATCCAAATCTCACTTCTGGATGAGGGCAGCGCGTGTGAGAAGTCCGAAGCCAACAATCATTTGAATGGAAATTACTGGTGCATTTGTTTTGGCAGAGATTTCTCTGTAAAGTGTTCATTGGACCGACTTTGAAATAAAAAATAAAACAATTTTCTCCATTATACTCTCTTTGTTGTAATAAACAGAACATTTTAATAAAATTGTTATAAAATTTACACTCAATATGGTTCAGATTTTTACACGCATTCGCTCATCTTTCAAGACAAAGAAATGAAAACACAACCGATTTGTTTACAGCTGGTTTGCACTAGCTAAACATCAATCAGAAATATGCCTAAATTATACCTTAATTATGATTATCGGATCAATGAATGCGTGATCACAAAATGCAGCACATTTCTCTTAAGACTTCACTAACCCATTGACATAAAATTGCGAAGAAAATGATACCGTAGGCTAATAATGCGGGCAAGATTGAATAAAAGGCCACAGCTAGAATTTCACTTTTAAAAAGTTCAATACGAAAGTTTGCCTGCACTGCGACATTGAAAGTTCACACAGTCCATTCAGCAAAGTTTACAGGAAGCTTAGCAGATGGGTAGCGTGGTTGTTTAGCACAACCGCTGAATATCCGTGAATCTAATGAAGGCCGCCAATTAGCGGGAGTATTTGTTCTATGTAAGGGTAATTATGGTATTTCATAATTAGCCCAGGTGTGGAGGCACAATGAGAGTAAAAATCACGAACAATGGACACAGTTGATTAAAGTGCCGCCTATGATTAGCGGTCGTTATTAATTCAGCAGTCGGCTAATCGACAGGTTGATGAAAGAAATGTGAGTATGAGTGATTTAAAAAATGCCGGCTGCAAGATAATTTTTGTTTCTATCCAAGCCTTAATTGTCAAAGTGAATTGAGACCTATTCGAAGATTTAAATTTACCGCGCGCCGCGCACGCGAAATTGTACAGGAGACATTGCTGATGTGGACAGAAGACATTACTGATATGCAAAAATTTAGCAGATGGAACAAGGGTTTCAAGTATTTACCAATGATGATTGATGTTTTTAGTAAATATGGATGGATTGTTCTATTAAATGATAAAAAAGGTGAACTATAACTGAAGCATTTAAAATCGTCTGAAGAGAGAGAAAAGCACAATTTTTATGGACTGATAAGGGCAAAGATTTTTATAATAAACAGTTGAAGGACTTATTAGATAAAGAGAGTACGCATTAATATTCCACTGAGAATGCAGAGAAAAGTAGTGTTTGTGAACAATGGAACCAAACTATGAAGACTAAGATGTGGAAGCAGTTTACTATCAAAATTATTCAGAGTACTTAGACATCTTAAAAATAGAACTAAGATATCCTAACAGTTCTACTAATATGTTTAATACATAATATATGAATTTAATGTATTATTTATATATGTTTCTTAGAATTTAAAAATAAATTCTGATTATAGCTTTTCTATTATATTACCCGTTTTGTTATATATTAATCTGGAACCACATTTTATAAGTTTTTTACAATTAGGACACACACACACACACATATATATATATATATTTTTATATATATATATATATANACTAAGATGTGGAAGCAGTTTACTACCAAAATTATTCAGAGTACTTAGACATCTTAAAATAGAACTAAGATATCCTAACAGTTCTACTAATATGTTTAATACATAATATATGAATTTAATGTATTATTTATATATGTTTCTTAGAATTTAAAAATAAATTCTGATTATAGCTTTTCTATTATATTACCCGTTTTGTTATATATTAATCTGGAACCACATTTTATAAGTTTTTTACAATTAGGACACACACACACACACATATATATATATATATATATATATATATATATATATATATTGCCATTTTTAAAGCGTTTCTATTTGATTTTTACTTTTTTCATCATTTGTTAAAAATTTTGTTGTTTTATCACCATGATAACTACATGTTTTAAAATCTTGCAGCATTTTTTTGGACCTATTCAAACTTGTAATAGCATCCATCGTTTTCACTCGTAGCTGATTTATAGTTATTGCTAAAATATTCAGATAAATATTTAACTAAACCAGTATTTATATCAAGATGCTGCTATACACCTTAACGACTTTTATAATAGGATACTTTATTATTACTTAAATTCTTTACTTTAACAAAATTTCCATTTCGATAATTGCTTTTAAGAAAATTGTTATCTCTGTTTTTCACACTTTTTATACAATTTTGTTGTGGTGTTAAAAAATGTAAGTGTAATATAGTGACTCTGGTGTAATATAGTGACTCAGCAAAACTGGCAAGTCCTAGTGCCACGTTGTTTACGATTACTAAGTAAAACATTTATGATGTAATTACTAAATGTAGGATATATAAAATTGTAAAAATACCTGTGATTTCCAGTGTAATAGACAGTTGATGATTTGGAGCAATACGAAAAAGCTAATTTTTGAGTTATCATTTACGGTCATCTTGTTTTGTCACTGGATTTGTTCACGCTATTAGTTACAGCGTTTTCCAGGATAAAACAATAAGCTACACAATCTATAATCATTCGGGATATTATTAACATGGTCAATCACTTTTTTATCTTGAAAAACACGACTAAAGCATTCCCAGATGAATCTATGGGTAAAATATGATTTCTGATTTTTACTACCATATTTTTTTTAACTGAACACATCATGTAATCATCTTGTTTTTTATTTCCTTTAAAAGTAATTTTCTTAGCAATATGTTATATGTATTATTAACCTGATACATCACTAATAAATAAAGCATAAACTGGATGAATTTTGTATTCAGAATTATTAATTAAAATTTTATTCATACTTTATTAACGTTACATTTATTTAAATCACTATTATAAATATGAAGACTTGAAGATATGTCACATTATTAGAGTTTGAAGGAGAACAAGTAATGGGTAAGCATGGTGTTGGGGTACAAAATAACAATGGAGAACAGATCAGTGATTTCTGTGAAAAAAAATATTTAGTCACCAGAATTACACTGTTTGAACACAAGAATATCCATGAGACAACTAAACATCTCCTGACGGAAACACACAGAGCATAATTGATCGTACAATTATCAATAGGAGGTGGAAGAATTCTTTACAGACTGTCATGACTTACAGAGGGGCAGACGTTGCTCGTGACCACAAATTTGTAATAGGATTTATTGAATTAAAACTACGAAAGAAAAAGGAAGTACAATCTATGGTAAGACAAGTTGATTCGGACAAACTGAAAGAAGGAAGTGTTACAAAAGTATTTACACAAGAGGTAGACAACCTTTTCAGGATTCTTTAGGAAGAGCAAGATGTGTACTTAGATGAGTTTAACCGGGCATACTTGGAAACAAGCTTGTTCTTTTTTGTCTTTCCGTTTGCATTCCACTTTCTTTAACTTCGTTTAACTTTAACTGCTCATAAAAACCTCTCGAAATTTTGATCCACTGCCAACGTTTTATTTCAGTTAAGAGTTATTAATGTTGTTTGAATACCTTTTACTAACCAAAACGTAGTCAAACTGGTTTATGTTTATTCAATTGGTTGCAATACATGGATGACTCCACTTTTCTCTTTGCTCATACCAGGTGTTTGTAATAAGTGTCATCTCTGCTTTAATTTCCCTATCAAAGTTCATGTAAACCTGCTGAGCGGTTTTCCCACGTTGTTTGTTAATCACCTTTGCATTAAAATTTTCTATTATTAGTCTGTCTCTAGAATCTCTTTCAGTCAGGAGAACCTATGTCAGCTGGTCTTAGAGCCTGCCAATCTCTTCTTCTGTATCCGCTATTAAAGGTTAAGCTTCTATGACAATAATGCCAAGTTTGCTTTCCTTCACCTTGGCTGAAAGTATTTTGTAGGGGTATGGATCATGGGACTTCAGGGATCTGGTGCTCTCTTTATTCAGTACAAAACCGACACTCTTCCTGTTCTACTTTCCACCAGAGAAAACCATGCAAAATATATTTCTTTGCACCGCACGAAATTCTGTGGTAAACTTAGCCAATTCTTCCAGAATGTTTATGATACTTATAATATATCCCTGTCCTGGTTATAACATTAAACTGCTTTCAGTATTGTGTACCTAATTGGGAAGTAGAGCGCCCCCTAAATATCAGATCTACCCAGACCCGGGGTGGTAGTAGCTGCAAGGGTCCCTTATATGGGCTACATATCATCCACAAGGATAGAAGGAGCTCAACAGCCTTGGAAGGCAGTCCTTCTGGAGATGGTATGTCGACAAAAATACTGGGCGGAAGGCAACGGCAAACCACCGCTCTACATTGCCATGAAAGTCATGAACATGTATGCCACTTTAAACGAAGCAAACGTCGTAAAGGGAATCCGTGTCAATGACATTGATTTCTTGCCCGGTACTGTAGCTCATGAGCATCAGGTGACAAAGATAGTGCAAAGAGCTTGTTAGGATGGTGGGCTTTCTCAGATAGAATCATGCTAGTAAAACTGAAAGGAAAACAAGCAGATATCAGTATCATTCAACTATGTGCTGCAATGACTGCAAGCAGCAAAAAGAAAATTCAGGAGTTCTACGAATCATTGGAGAATGCTAAAAAACAATGTAAATTTACGGATGTCACAATCATAATGGGTGACCTAAATGGCAAGGTAGGGAATGAACCAGATGAAGAAACGTTTGGAAAGTTTGGCCTGGGCACACAAAATGAAAAGGGGGAAAAATGGATTCAATGGTGGATAGCAAATAAGTATGCATTAACCAATGCATGGTACGACCAACACTACGCAGATTGTGGACATGGTGAAGTGTGGGAGACGATGACAAGAACCACATTGACTATATTGCCATCAAGAAATGATACAGAAGTGCAATTCAACAATCAAAGACATACCCAAGAGCAGACTGTGACATTGATCATAACCCAGCCATATGGAACTTAACGGTTAAGCTGAATACAACCAAGAACTCTAGCTAGAAAACTAAACCATTCGAGAAGAATACACTGTAACTGCCTGGCTTAAAGAAGAGTACGAAGAGTTTGAAAGATACAAAAGCAATAAACCAGGCGCTATACTCAGAAAGATTAAGGAAATAACTGGTCTCAAAGGTTGTTTTTCTACAAGTTGCACAAGACCAAAGGATGGAGAAGTCATAATGGAAAGGAATAAAACCTTTGAATGCTGCACAGAATACATCATAGAACTTTTTGCAGATGACAGGGGTAACAAGCCAGAAATAAAAAAACTATGGGTAGACCAAGAACCCAAAGATCAGAATTTAGAGCCGCATTACAAAAAAGGAAAAGGAATAAGGCTACAGGACCCGAAGAAGTTATGACCGAGTGATTGTTGCACAAGAAGACTTTGGTGCAGAGAAACTTTCTCATATTCTCAACGACGTGTATGACAGCGGAGAAATCCCAGAGGATCCCAGTAAATCAACCTCCATAGACCTCCTAACGAAAGCTGGTGCAATTGAATGCGAAGTGCACAAAACAATTAGCTTAATGACCCATGTAATAAAAATTCTACTTCGCATGCTGATGATGAGAGCAAGAAGTAGGATAAGACCTGAGATAGGTAAAGAACAGTTTAGGGTCGTTCAAGACCCTGGCACAAGGAATTAGATCTTTGTTTTGAGAATTATACAAGAAAGAGCTACTGACACGCAAAGGGATTTATATGCTTGCTTTATTCATTACAAAATGGCAGATAAAGTACAACACGAAGAGGTTTTCAACGTGCTGGAATGTTTAGATCTGGATGGAAAGGATTTAAGAGTTTTGCGCAATCTTTACTGGGAACAAACAGTGAAATTACACGTTCATACACCAACATTAGAAGAGGCGTTCGACAGGGATGTGTGCATAGCCCAGACCTTTTCGACCTTTACAGTGAGATTTTTCTTCAAGAGATAACTCCATTAGAGGGGGTTCTCATCGGAGGACACAGCATTAACATCTTGAGATATGCCAAAGGTAAGGTCTTTATTGCAGAGTCAGGAAAACAGCTGCAACATATACTAGACAAAGTGGTTGAATCCAGCAAAAGGAAAAGGGCTTGCCATAAACTGCAAGAAGACAGAATGTATGATAATTAGTAAACAAAAAAACAAACAAAATATGTAGGATACTGATCGGCGAAACTTTAATAAATCAGGTACAGAATTTTAATTATCTTGGCAGCATGGTAACTGAAAATGGCAAATGTGACCAAGAAATTAGAAGACGAATGGGAATGGGAAAAGCGGCATTTGAAAAACTAGACAGCATCATAAAGAACAACAGAATTTCTATGACGACTAAGGTCACAATGCTGAACTGCTATTTGGTTTCCATCCTCGCATATGGCAGCGAATACTGCTGTACGGTATAGAGAAACGCATATAAGTAGCAGAGATGTTATTTCTCAGGGGAATAATGAGACTATCACGGACAGAAAGACTAACAAATCATAAAGTGTTGTGGAGAGGAGAGGAGGAACCATCCGAAAAAGACAGTTGGAATTTTTGGGACATGTAATCCGGACTGGAGAGCTATAGCATCTTAGTGTGACAGGCAAGATAAACGAAAAACAAAGCAGGGGCAGACAAAGAACAATATAATAGCATGTATAAGTAGATGGACGAACGTAACGGAGCGAGAACTGTTACCAGCCACAAAGGACCTAAAGAGGTAGAAGTCGATGGTCGCCAACGTTCTAGCAGGACATGGCACCATATATACCATATATATATATATATACCATATATATATATATACCATATATATATATATACCATATATATATATATATACCATATATATATATATATATATATATATATATAAAGAGAGAGAGAGAGAGAGAGAGAGAGAGAGAGAGAGGGAATATGTCTATTTTCATAAAAAACATTTNATATATACCATATATATATATATATATATATATATATATATAAAGAGAGAGAGAGAGAGAGAGAGAAAGAGAGAGAGAGAGAGAGAGAGAGAGAGAGAGAGAGGGAATATGTCTATTTTCATAAAAAACATTTCTCACACTTCTCTCCTGATATAAACTAGTTTTTCTGTCGGGTTTAGAGATTTTACATTACATGTAGCTGTTATCCGGAGAGGGTCGCTGAATGACGGTGGGTGCAGAACGTCCCATGCTATCACAGTTTTTCCACTGGATTCGAATATTTTTATGAGGTATATAGCATCTTTTCCTGTGTTTTCCCCCTAACACTTATTTTGGTGTGTTCTGTTCCTATTTTGTCCTTGACTAGAGAATCTGGATAGGGAGTGAATAACAGAATTTTGACAGCCAAGTTAAATTTAAATGAAATTCCTCATTGTGAAAAACAAAATAGTTCATACAGCTAACGGCTGTTCTCATTCAATTAACTAAGTCTCAATAGTTCACTGAAAAGTTTGGTATAAAGGTAAGTTTTTGATTTGTACTTACACTGTTGAGTAGTTCAATTGAAGAAATTAAATTACACATACTAATTGCTTATATACATTCTGCTTCCATTTACGAGACATCTTACGTCTGCAAAAAAAATTGATACAGCTGCTTAGATACACCTTCTTCCCTGCCGTTTTTTGTCATTCTTCTTCTGTGAGGATATTAAATGACCTAAAGACATACTTTTTCAGCTTTTTCGTTTATTGTACCAGCAGCTCACAGCAGCGATAGATCATGGAGGAAACCTTTTCTTTCAGACCAATACTTAGAATTAAAGCGCAAATATTGTTCATTAGTGAAAACATGGTAAGAAAAGCATCAGTGTCAATAAGCCAAAATAAATATATCTAAATAGGATGCTTATATTTAAGTACGTCTTGCTAGCTAATGGCAAGAGACCGAAATCTAAATATTTAGTATGTAAAGCCTACATTTTATTATTTTATGCCTGTATGTATAAAAAGACTTTTGTTAGAGTTTTGTGTATAATATAATCAATTTTTAATGAATCTTCTATATTGTTATTATAAATATGTTCTCACACGGTACTTTATACCAGACAGGGATGGTTATACGTATAGGAAAACCATGCTACAGTACGTCCTTAGAGCATCAAGGGAAAGGGCAGACCATGACGTTTGGTTGCTCTATGATTGGTGCTAGGCCCCTCATTTTTAAAAAATTGCAATTATTGGTTTGAAAATTTCATTTGGTTGTCCATCTAGAAAAATAACACCACTTCCCTGATTTTGGGAGAAACTTGAGCAGCAAGTTTGTTGGTTTCTCCGTGATGGTAACTGGTTATAGAAGTGCCATATCTATGAGGGTCCCAAGACCCTAACGGTGAGGGGAGTGCAAGGACCTGCCTGTTTAAGAAAAAAAATATTGCGAGTGAAGTGAGCCAGCAGAACACTACCCTCCTGCAAATATTAGATTAGGTGGTTATTTCAATAAACATATTAGTAGGAGGGTCATCTTATCCTAGTTACACTTTTGCCAGAAAACAAATACAGATCAGACTCGATAAAAAACCAATGTTTTCTTTGTTTTGGAACAAAACAGCCTGCCATGCAAAATAATAAATGCAAAGGACCCAAGTGATGATAAAATAGAAGGAATGATTTAAATCTTCCAAAAACAAAACCACAGAAAAAATACATTTGTTTTAAAGCAAGAAGCATAATCACCACTGAGGATTTTTAAGTATTTTGAGGTTCAGACAGACTTGGCAGTTGATCATCATAATCCTACACCGGTGAATCAATGATAAGTTGCTCGTACAATTTCACCTCTGTTTTCTTTCCTTGCCTACTACATCTTTAGTCTGTAAAATTATGTTCAAAAACTTGTATCCCCCAGTGGATCTCACTAATCTCAGCTTATTGTGAAACATTTTATTGCTCCTATTTATGAATCAGCAATGAGCATATATATAGCATATATTTATGTATGTAGTGCGATATGGATGATGGAATTTTGTACAGATGGATTAGAAAATCCGAAATATATTGTCAGAAAAATATATGCTCATTGTTGGTTCATTTAATTGAAACAAGTTTTGATATGCCACGTTTTTATCATACATGCTTCTATTTAACTTATGGTTTGTTTTACTGTTATTAAGAATAAGTATTTGGTTTCATTATCATGATAGCTTAAAGAGATTTTGAAGTATGCATTTAATCTTCGCGCTATGTTTTTAAGAATGGGAATAGATACATAAGCTATGGCTACAAATCATGGTTTCTTGAGTGCAGGAATTCCCTCCTTAGCCATCTCATGGAAGGATATTTACGACAATATGGTTGAGGTCTAAAGGTCCCTGTGTCCCTTATTCTGCATTTTCTGTAACTGCTGTTAGAGTTACCATTAATCAAGGAAGGAACATTGATCATGTGGTAAAGAAAATAAATAAATGTAAGGCTTAATAAATAAGATTTCATAAAAATAACTGAAACCTTTTCAGCAGGCATCATCGTTTAACTAATTAATGCAAAGAAAGGGCTGGGAATACATGTAGTGCACCAAATCCTTTGAAATCGGAGAAAATATTTCTCTTTTCTTTTTAAATCCTTAACAGTGAGAACATAACATCTCAGAAATGAATGCTCACAGTAGGTTAACATAATAGCTGGTGATGTAACATTGATATTGTTCAAACTTCTAAAGTTCTAAATTTCAAACGTGTCTAGCCACGGTTGACGAAATGTATGAAGAAGAATGCTTTGCATATCACAATACTTGACATTCTCTAGCCACAAGCGTTTGATTTCACTTGGTCAAGAGTTTTTTCCTTTTCATGAAATAATGTATGGTATGTTCATGGTTCATTCAGTGGTGGGTGACTATACTTTTAATGACCAATGACAACCGTTTTAATTTATATTTTTTTAAAGTTCAAATAGATTTTCTTTCGTGAAATTTGGACAAAAGAATCACGCGATATTGGCAACGTCACCAAACTCTATTTCAATAGAAAAAGCAATTGATAGGGCATTGAGAGGAAGGTAATACAATTCTTATAATGTCTGACACCATCTTTTACAAAGCAGATAAAAGTGAAAACTCAAGTTAAACGTTTTTCTAAAGCCAAATAAATTTTTTTTAAATTATTATTTTTTAGAGGTTCACTCTCACTTTACTACTGCTGGTATTGCTACTACTACTACTACTACTACTACTACTACTACTACTACTACTACTACTACTACTACTAATAATAATAATAATAATAATAATAATAATAATAATGATGATGATAATAATAATAATAACCAGTAACAGAAGAAGAAAATTGCACCATCTTGTGGAATTTCCCAATTTCCCAAAAAAGGGTAGACGAAAAGTGCCCAGACTAGCAGGTCCCCTAGCAATTCCTCAGGGACCAGCGGCCCTGCCCTCGTCGAGCTGGGTAAACCTGGCGGGAACAGTGGGAACAGTTGAACTTGCCTTAATTGGCCGACTTAACTTAATACTGCCTATCACTGCTGNTAATAATAATAATAATAATAATAATAATAATAATAATGATGATGATAATAATAATAATAACCAGTAACAGAAGAAGAAAATTGCACCATCTTGTGGAATTTCCCAATTTCCCAAAAAAGGGTAGACGAAAAGTGCCCAGACTAGCAGGTCCCCTAGCAATTCCTCAGGGACCAGCGGCCCTGCCCTAGTCGAGCTGGGTAAACCTGGCGGGAACAGTGGGAAAAGTTGAACTTGCCTTAATTGGCCGGCTTAACTTAATACTGCCTATCACTGCTGGAAAGGGACATTAACTCTCTGCCCTGTGTAGTCAAATTGCCCTGATAATTACACCAGACACTGACTATTACTGTCAGCAAGTGGCGTAGCGTCGTAAGACGTATGACCTCTTAATTGATTGGTGGGTACACGAACTAGTTTTGTCTGGTAATTATGAATGGGCTAGATCAAACATTCCTGTTCAAACTGCAGACTTGCCAGTCAGTTGCCTGACCTTAACCAGTTGAGCATGTCCCGAAAGGGCTGACACATCACACATTTCTGTTTAACGGGCTGGAGTAGTGGGGCAGCATCATATCTAGGTGTCGTGAGCGTGGATCTCTTGTTTTGAAGGTGAAGCTTCGCTACAGAGACCATTTTAAGCAGAATGGGACACTTAAAATGGGTAACCTAAACAGGCCCCACCTGAAAGGTCATGTGCTGATTTAATTAACATCAATGTCGCACACACTTGGGTGTGATACATGTACCCAGCTTACCCCTATCGGGGTGGGAGTCGGATGGGTTTGCTGGGGGTTTTACACCTGAGCCCCCCGTGGGCTCGTATTGCTCCACCACTCATAATAATAATAGTAGTAATAAATTGCACGGCACCATCGCAACTAATGGTTCTCTAAAACCAAAAGAATTAAAAAGGAATAAAAGGAAAATATTTTCTTGAAAAGACAATGGAGGTATAAACAGTATGTAAGAAACTTGTAGGAAAAGAGATAAATAAATCAATGGAAAAGGTTAAAGTCAAACGGTTTGAAAATGTATCCTGAAACACTATTATGTAGCACTGAAGAAAAAATCATAAGAACAAAGAGCATTAAACAATGTATATAAAAAATTCGAGATTCCCTTTATGCAGAATGTGCGGACAACGAAACTAAACTGTTTCCACACCACAGGGTGCTGTTGAAAACTGTGAAGTCAAGATACTATGGAATTCTGCTTTCCAGCGCGAGAGAGAAATTAATGCGAGAAGACATGGCACTGTCAAGATCGATAAAGGGAAGAAAGAAACAAACATGATTGATGTTGCAATACCGGGAGATGTTAAAGTGGTGGAGAAAGAGCAAGAAAAAATAAAAGAATGTAGACCGTTACAAGATGCAATTGCTTGACGTTGGAGAATGAAGAATGTTGAAATAATATCTGTGAATGTAAGTGCATCGGGAGATGTCTTAAGAAAATTCAAAGAATACGTAGATTGCATTGAAATAACAATCAATCAATCAATGGCTCCCTAGATAGCAGTCAGCTATCCGGAATGACATCTTAATTACCAAAGCTAATTTTATAATATTTTAATAAACTTTTCGATCGAAGATAATAATGATGATAATGATAATTTCATAAAACTTCGCATGGTTTTTTATTATTTTTAAACAACACATTTACATATTTTCATCTACTCTTGCAGTTATAATATCTGGAAATATTACTCGGGACGTTTCCATCAGCTTTTATCAGCTTCAAGTAATAATAATAATAATGGAAACTTTTTATTTTTTCATCTGAACATATACAATTACAAACCTCACTAATCAAGGTAGTTTGCATTGGCTTGCCTATTTAACAAAATCAAAATTAAATATTTTACTAAAAAAATCAATAAAGCGACAATAGTTCAGGGCTGGTCCATGGTTTATTTCTACGACAGAATATATAGTATGNCAAAGAATACGTAGATTGCATTGAAATAACAATCAATCAATCAATGGCTCCCTAGATAGCAGTCAGCTATCCGGAATGACATCTTAATTACCAAAGCTAATTTTATAATATTTTAATAAACTTTTCGATCGAAGATAATAATGATGATAATGATAATTTCATAAAACTTCGCATGGTTTTTTATTATTTTTAAACAACACATTTACATATTTTTATCTACTCTTGCAGTTATAATATCTGGAAATATTACTCGGGACGTTTCCATCAGCTTTTATCAGCTTCAAGTAATAATAATAATAATAATAATAATAATAATAATAATAATAATGTTACTTAAAACAGTAAAAGCATTTAGTGATGATATAGGGGAGGAATTCAAATTGAACAAATGCGCAAAAGCCTATTTTAAACGCGGAAAATTGACTAAAACCGATAATATTGTGCTTGATCATGCCACTACTATTAAACAACTAGACCAAGAAGCAACTTACAAATATCTGGGTGTCAATGAAGGAAATGGCATGCAACATTCCAAAATGAAAGTAAAAATTAGAAAAGAATGTTTAAGGCCAGTAAGAATCATAATGAAGACAGAATTGAATTCTAAAAACCGAATAACAGCGGTAAATATCTTAGCAATACCAGTAGTGTCATATAGTTTTAATATAATAAACTGAAATCTAAGTGAACTTCAAAAATTAGACAGCAAAATTAGAAAACAGTTCACTTGCCATAGACTGGACCATCCGAAATCTGATATAAACCACTTGTATATTCACAGAAGAAAAAGGAGGAAGAGGATTAATACAACTAGAGCTCTCATACAAAACCTCGACTATAGGGCCTTTCCAATATTTAGACAATGCTGATAACAGGATGCTTCAGGTGGTTAATATATACTAAAATTTACAAAAGCTCCACTCTGTTGTTAAAGAATCTGATAAGTTTTCCTGTGAATTACATCTCGACATTGAAAACGACCATCGTTTAACTCCTACTCAAATTACCCTTAAAACAAAGATATGCGCTAAAAATGAAGGATTGAAACAATTTGAATCTGGATGGCAAGAAAAGCCTCTCCACGGACAGTTCGCAGCTCGAGCCAATAATGCTGATGCAGACACAAAGGCAATCCATCAGTGGCTACGCAGCTCAGGGCTGAAAGCGGAAACCGAAGGCTTTATTCTTGCCGCCCAGGATCAAAGCTTATTTACAAGGAATTATCAGGCAAACGTCTTGCAAAATAGTGCAGACTCAAAGTGCAGATTATGCGATGATCAAACAGAAACTATTGACCACCTTGTCTCTGGCTGCTCTGTTTTAACACCCGTAGAGTACAAAAACAGACATGACAGGGTTGGTCAGTACCTCCACTGGAAGATCTCCAACCATTTCTCTATAAATACCTAAAGTAACTGGTACGAACACCAACCTGAACCTGTTACAGAGGGTCAAGACTTTACTATCCTTTAGGATTTCCCAATCCACACTGATCGCACGATACAGGCCAATGGCCCTGACATTGTCATCAAAGACAGGAAAAACAACACCTGCCTTCTCATAGGCATGGGCGTTCCGTCAGATAGAAATGTCTCTGCGATGGTATTTGAGAAACTCGCAAAATACAAAGATTTGGAAATAGAAATTGAAAAAAAGGCACCTTAAAACAAAAACTATTCCTGTTGTGGTTGGTGCTTTGGGTTTGGTAAACAAAATAACTATTGACCATCTTGACAAAATTTCCAGAAAACCTTCTCCTCAAGAAGTGCAAAAATTGTATTGAACAGTACAGCTAATCATTTAAGAAGAACGCTTTCTATCTAAAATTGTCATCTGTATCAATTTTTTTTTCTTTTGAATCTTATAACCTTTTATACTTTCATGTCTTATGTATGTCTAATTGATGTTCGTGATTTGTCAACCTTAATGTTTTATTTTGTATTTTAATGTCCATTCAATGTTCGTAGATTATCCTGTTTAATTTTTTCTAGAATTGATGTTCGTAAATTGCCTATTTTGATTTTTGTATTTTAATTTTTTATACTTTTTTATACTATTTTTTACCCTTACAAACATTTTTTCCCACAAATAAAACCTCCAATTTCACTCACCCTACGTCACTGGCAGTGGCCCGGTGAATGATCTTAACAAAGCAAATCGAAGTAGATTTTTTGAATAATAATAATAATAATAAACAATCAGAAAAGACGTTTGCTTTAAAATATATACCACTTTATTATTATTTTGTGGTTCGACTGTACTTCAATCACCTTAAAGCAAAAATGATTAACTATCGACAAACATCACATAATATGATACTAACACATTAGAAAAGGCATCATTATCTTGGTATACAGTAAATAAGTCCATGTAAAATAGTTGTGAGGGGAAGGTTTACAATAAACAGTAGATAAAATTAAGTTATTTATAGTGTGAATAAAGCTAAAGGGATGCTTGCTTTGTTATTGTTTAAATGTAGTCCTGACATGCTAATGAAGATACTTTTATTAAACTAAAGCATATAAGGCGTCTTTTCCCCTATCCGCAATCCAGTGATGGAAAATTGGTTACGGGTATTAATGCTGCACTACAAGAGTTCTATCTTATATACTGCAGTGCTGCGTTAAGACAAATGCCTGCATTCCGTTTTAAAATTTGACGGTGAATGCGAAGATATGTACATGTTCCTTCAAACGTTTTCCCCACTATCTATTTGTACAGCCAATGTAGCTTTTGTTGCACACAGCTCGAGTAAATGTATATATGACACCCGAGATAAAACGGAAACACAATCATGAGGTCTTTTTTTTGTTTGGAAACAGTGGTTATGGAATTTCGTGTTTTATATATTTATCAAAGAAGTTGAACACGAAAGTTTCCACAGATGCGAATATTAAGATTCAAGACGTCTTCATCCGATCTGATGACCTCATAGCGTAAGCGTGACACAGCTAAGTTGAAATTTGTTCTTTCTTACATCTATTTAGCATGGAGGAACAAAAATTTGTATAGAACCCGGAAAACGTGTTTTTGAACAGTTGAGGTCAACGTATCAGTGTCAAGGTAGATGTTTACATTCAAAAATGAAAGAATATTTTTGTTTTCATCCTCATGAGTGAAACTGGGGTTGTTGTATTGTGATGAAAAGTGTTGTGCCAATAAAGTGATGTGCTCTTTAGACTGTAAAAGAACAAAAACCTCTCGTTGTACTAGGTAAAGAATATCAGAACGAAGAATATGGGCACTCATCAAGCCATATTTTCTTTCAATGGCATAAGAAAGTATCATATTATGTGATAGATGTAGATGTAAGAACTTTATCATGTTTTGAGTCGTAAGATTTTTCTGAGGTATGTTTCGAGAGATACTTCTTCTATCGTCAGGCCACTCAAAGTTAATCATTTTTTCTTAAGATGGCTGAAGTACAGTCGAAGTGCACAATTAAAATAAAGAAGTAGAACTTTTAAACGAAGTTTATTTTCTGGTTTATTATTAACATATAATAATAATAACAACAACAATAATAATAATAATAATATGTCAGCGAGGGCTTGAAATACTAGGTGACATCTGGTGCGGACTACTCAGCCCCTTGGCAGTAAGGATAAAATGCACTTTCTCTCTAAAAGCAAAGTAGAAATATATTATGCCACATCGATCGTCGCGCGGATCAACAAGAATTGTTTCTCTCAGTGAGAAACTAGGCTGAGATCGAAAAGTCTACTACTGGACTGAACTTTTCGGAGAATTATCTACGGGGTATTAAGAACCAGGATGTCCCTAACCCTGACCCTGCCGTGACACAAGCCACGAAGCTTAATAAAGAAAAACAAATAAGATGCACAAGGAAGGAGTAAAACAGAGCATTTTTCATCAAACAGTCTAGATTGATAACAAATATAACTAAACAAACATATCTAGAAAGGAGAAAAATCATTGGAAACGAAATTAGACCATGTATGGACCCCCAACAAAGTATAAAATGTACTCAGAGATGTAATGCGTAACCATAGGCTGACAGATGCTGAAATTGACCAAATTCGTAGGGATTATGTAGTTGTGCCATCTCATGATAGTAGTGACAGAGTAGCAGGCATAGATGATCGTAACCACCTTGAGAGAGAGAGAAGTTGTTAATGTCTCTTTTCTGAAAGAAGCTGAAATTGTCGTAAGCCGTAAAGTTCGAAACCTTATTAAAATCAACCGACAAATTGCTAATCGGAATATTTTAAACGTCATCAAAAACAAGAGGGAGAGATTAGCAGCGGCAAGTGAGGATATAATGCAAGAACTCAGTATTACTAATCAAACACCCATTGAAGAAGGAGAACCACTCCCAAAATTAGCAATTAATTTGAAAAACAAACGCCAAGATTAAACTTCATAAGTTTGCTCTAAAGAAAATCTTGAAAGATAAGAATATGGTATGACCTCCTTTAATAATATCTTATATTCAACTGCAAAAGCTCCCACTCTTGATATCGGTATTAAACTTATGACGAACAACAGAAAACACACTAACAAACCTCCGAAAGTAAAAATACAGAAAGAAATTTACTCTCTGCGGACAGAATATCAATATTAGAGGAACTAAAAAGGGGTACTACAGTAAAAATAAGAAAAAGTAGACGGGTTGAAAACAAACACAATGTCACAGACCAGGCGTCAATTGACACTCCTAAAAAAACTCTGAACCAGTGAATACAGGTTAAAGCTCAACGATTACGCCGGCATATTAAGAGAACTAAATTTTACAGACAAAACAAGACCTTCAACACAGATGCTAAAAAGTTTTACAGAAAATAAGGCAAAAGTAAAATCGAAGTAAAAGAACCCTCGGAACATAATAATGTTGAAGAATTTTGGATGAATATTTGGGGAAAAGAAGAGAACTTTAATGGCGAGGCAAGTTGGATAGAGAGGGAGGAAGAGCAAGTGGAAGAGAACGAAGGTCAAGAATGAATTGACATCACGGTTGAAGAATCGCGAACAGCACTTGTAAAGCCCGATAAGTGGAAATCCTCAGACAAGATACCAAAGGCTGAATTACCTCTGTCAAACCGATATCAAAAATGTACAATCTTTTAATTATTTAATGATTAATCCTGAAGACACACCACTTTGGTTAACTGAGCGAATTACTTACCTTTTTCCAAAGTCCGAGGATACAAAAAATCCAACAAATTATCGTCCTTTTACCTGCCTACAACTACATACACAATTTTAACATTGATTATTACTGATAGAATGTACAATTTTCTTGAAAAAAGTGAAACTTTGTGGATGTGAAGCCCAGCTGTTAATCAACAAAATGGTCTTAGAAAACTGATGAAAGAAAATTGAAAACCTCAGCACAGCATGGATAGATTACAGCAGAGCTCTTGACAGTGTCCTCTACGACTGGACACCCAAAAGTCTTGACATTTATAAGACCTCTCCAGTAGTCTCCAACTTTCTCAAGAATAGCATGGCAGGCTGAAATACGTATCTTCTTCCTTCACATTTAACTGGTACTAATCAGTCTAGTAACATCAGAATTAAACGAGGTATTTTTCAGAGACCGGTTTTCCTTTTTCTGTTTTGTATGTCTTTGATTCCTTCTTGTAATGAATTGAAAAATACTGGATATGGATATAGGGCCGTTGAGAAAATTAGCAATCACTTTTTTATATGGACGATTTTCCTCACTAGTTGTGGGGCGGCACATACAAGGTTGAGGTGATGTTGCCATTTATTATTTGGTTTCTATTTTAGCTTACTCTCGTGGTTACAGTACATGTGCCTGCATTCAATTGACCTGGCTTGTTGTTGGCCGGTGAAAATGCGTTTTTCACCCTTCCACCACTAGGTAGTGTAAAACCACTTGATAATGATAAAAGAAATAATGTCTTTTGGAAAAAGTAAGAGTCTTCCAATTAGTGTTGAAAATGTGAGACCACAGGCCGCGGCTTGACCTTTAACCTAAACGACCAGCTAACCAACATCAAGAAGTTGAGATAGGAAAACATAATAATGATTCTACTTCTACTACTACTACTATTACTACTACTATTACTACTACTACTAATAATAATAACATCATCATCATCAAGAAATTAGAACTTAGTTTATGAAGTTAAAGACAGATAAATTGGCAGAATCATCTTTGTACAGACTATGTGGGTTGAAAGGCGAAACCGTGACCCATTTGATAAGTGAATGTAGTAACCTTCATCAAAAGAAATACAAAAGGAGACAGGACAATGTTCCCTGTATTGTCCACAGTTAGAAAGTTAGAAAGAGACTTAGAAGAAAGGAATGTTAATGGTACTACAACCAGTACCATTCCAATATAAGAGTCTGATGAACCAACACTGCTATAGGACTATAACATCCAGTGTGACCAAGTAATTGAAAGCAGAAGACCGAACATAGTTGTAAAAGATAATAGAGACCAAAAGTGTAAAATCATCGACATAGCAGTACCAGAAAACAGAAGAATTAAAGCAAAAATAAAACTGGGAAAGGTATGACGTTTGTGCTCTTGACGTTTGTACGTTATTAAAAGTGTCACTTTAATGCAGCGCTGATACGATTTTGTCCGTTTATTCTTCAGTTTTTCACTTGTATCTAGTTATCACATATGGTTTTGCATAACAAACATCAACATTGCTTGACTTTTGGAATATAAGCATTTCTCTGACTTTTCCAAATTTACACAGGTCTATAATATAGGCATGTCCTGGGTAAGACGTTAAAATGCATCCCGTTGTAGAGTTGCCACATGGGCGAGTGAGGTTACCCTTTGCCTTCACTACCTCCAGGTTACCCTTGAGCAAGGTGTAGCACCTGATAATCCGGGGTAAGTTTTAATCTTGGTTTACAGTCCACTTAAGAGAAGGAAATTCTGATTTAAAATCCAAGCATTTTTTAGTGGTTCCGGCCTGTGCGGGTTCATTTACTGATGAGTTGTATCTGATAATTTGAGATGGTGTCTCGTAAAAAAAACTGGTGTTGGTACAACCTAAAATGTGTCTCTTGGAAGTACATTTAAACATGCCGAGGACTAGGTCCGGAAGGAGTAGAGTTCCCAAATATCGAGTGACACCTCCCTCGGTAGGACGTAGTGTGCAGGTCCTATTTCTTTCTATGTTGGAAAAGTCCCGATGTTCGCCAACTCTACACCAGTATATGGGTCAAAAAACATGGACTCCGGGTAGCAGCAGAGTACATCTACCATGTCATGGCAAAGAAACCACACTGTGGTCAGAGGAGGACTTGAGCCCCACTGACTATATTTGCTCAATGTCTTTTAATGTTGGAGCACACAACTAGCAATCATGGTAAGTCAAACAAAGAGCACCAGCGCTAGAGCTCCTGATACCTCCCTCTCAGTTAAAGGAAGGCAGTGCAGTAATGTAGCAGACATGATGCAAGTCACTCAAACATTTTCAGGCTATTATCCACTAAACAGCGATACTCACCGAAACGCAAAAATTAGCCCCAACAAGGAAGCTTCATCTGCCAATTCTAGTCAAGCAGTAAACACAGCCAATGGTACACCCAGTCAAACTAATCAGTCTTCTAGTCGGACAGCACAAGCTAGTCAAAAAGCAAACCTAAGGAAAAAGCTGAGAATAGGCACATAGAATGTAAAAACGCTATACCAAAGGGCAGAACGTGCAGGAGTCCTGCACGAAATAGAGCTTAGTAAAACAGACAACCGGATAGTCAGGCAGCGAACATGTCTCAACACAAACAGACCAAATGATAATATACTCCTGGGGAGAAGAACATCAAAAAGGGGTGGCAGTCGTACTTGCAAAGCACCGATAAAACAAGTATTGAAATTCATCTATCTGGGATCAACCTACAATTAAGAGTGCAACACCAACGGTGAGGTCATCAGAAGAACCACTATGGTAAAGAAAGCAATGGGAAACCTGAGTAACATCTGGAAATGTAGAAACCTTGCATTTAGTGTAAAGAAAAGGCTGATCATGTCAGAGTATGGTCTATCACGTCATTTGCTTCCGAGGCATGGATATACAACAAGGATGTTACAAGACAAATTAAGGCATTTGAAATTTGGGTATACTGATGCCTGCTTAGGATCTCATGGAGTGAACACGTGTCCGATGAAGAAGTATTCCAACGAATGTAGATAACGCAAACACTGCTAAAACAACTTCTGGCAAGGCTTCTGAAATTCGTTGGCCATATAATCTGAAAAAGAAAAATCACCTATAAGCTTCTGGCCTCCCAGCCCCAAAATAAACCACCACGAGGATGTCCAAGAACAACCTGGCTCAAAAACCTCTGCGACCTGTCACGCCAAAGGACCATTCAAACTCTACGACTACCATACGACTGTGAAAGCCATGCAAGTCGATAATCCTCCCGAGAAGATCCCAAAACAAGTACAAGTAAGTACTTCTTCATACACCACTTATTCCTTGATGATCGTAACTAAAAATTTGGAAGGTCCGGAAATCACTGAAGGGGGATTATTATTTTTAATATTATTTTCTTATTTTTATTATTATTATTATAAAATATTTATTCAGGATTAACACCAGTAAAATATCAAAGTACTACAGCTATCAATTGCTAACAATGTGTGTCATGTTAATATGTCTACAATTTTCGCTTTAATAAAACCGGAACTACTGCAACTCCTTGTCGTTAGTTTGTCTACTTTTACAAGCGCAGTTCAATAAAGTGAGGGCTCAATTTTTTCTCACTGCTCAGTCCAAAATTTCTCGTTGACCTCTTTACACGTTTTAATTACACTTTTATTGAGTTCCTTGTAATTCTTTTACTTAAAAATAATACGACGCTGCAGAAAGTATCATTAAAATCACACTCAACCTTTTTGCGAAGTGAGAAATACGGTAAAACTCCTTTGTTGAGGTAATGAAAACATAAATGACAGAAAAGCATGGTATTGACAACAACAGAATGTCTATCAGACAAGAATCTAATAATCTATCCTGTGTCATTGTATTTGCGACCAAAATGACATTCTAATTACACTGAGATTGGTTAATACAACTGAAGCACAATTGCTTTTGTTACATATAATGATTTCAAAACATTTTGGACATGGCCGTGAAGAGTAGGGAAGTTTTAAGTGAAGAGATACTATGAATGAAAGGAGGGGGATTACAAAGATGAAGTGGCACTAGATACTGACAGTATATACAGTCTGCAAACGTTCTTCAATGCAGTTGATATTAGAATATCGTTTTTTGGACATCAATTTATTTTAAGCGAGATCATTCTCATAAAGTTTGCCATGCTTGATTCGGAAAAGTTTGGAAAGAGACGATAAGAAAAATTTCCTACAACCTCATTCTGCTTTTTGGCGAAAAGATTTAATTTAGACATTTAAATAGCGGACAAAGAGTAAGTTCATTTCGTTTCAAAGTAAATAACTTAAAGGAAACTTAGGATTCCATTGGGTACTACTAACTTGGCATCCAGAAAAAGCAAAGCAGGTATTTCTAGAGGACGTTTTTGTACTTGTTAAAGATATTTACAGATTGCCATGGAGACATTTGTTCCCATAGCTTTTTAACTTTGATCACAATGTGACTTCACCTATTGGCTCATGAATTGCAAACCTGTCTCTTCTAAACTAAAGATTATCAAAAGTCGTCTTCTTCCCACAATGGGTCAGGTTCGTAATGGTTCTTCTATGTCAATAGGCATTGAAATGATCTTTTATATGCAGTATGTTATCATGGTTTATAGTTTATTTTTACAAACATTTACATTTACACCATTCCTTGTTAATGTTCAGTTTGATTTAAATATTTTTTCATGATTACAATATATAAATTTCGCTAGCAAAAATCAGTCTCTAAAGATCTAGTTTAAATAACTAACTACGCAAAATGTTAAGAGAATGATATAAAAATGTTGTCAGTAATAGGTTCAACTCAACATTAAAAAAGTTACAAGAAGTTTTCTCTTCTGCTTTTTTTCCCCAAAATACATCGTTAACAATTTTTACCTAGTAGGGATGGAAGAGAAAACTTCTTGGAAGGAAGAGGATAATTTTTACCTTGATGTAAACAAACCACTCGATATCTGCAATAAACATGAGGTGTCTATTGTAATGAGGGATTTGAATGGTAACTTCAGTAAAGGCCAGGAATAAGATATAACTAGATCGCATGGATTGGGAGTGAGAAATGACAGAGGGAGACGTTTTGCGGCGTGGTGCACAGAAAAAGGAAGAATTATAACAAATACTTGGTTTAAACACCACCCAAGACGCTTATGAAAATGGAAGACTCCAAACTGAGAATAAAAAAACCGGTAGACTTCCTCATCATTAACAAAAGGTTTAAAAACTATGTAATACATGTACGAATGTATTCGGGAGCTGACTGTAATACTCGTAAGTGGCAAAGATAAGGAAAAGGCTTAAAAAGATGAAGCAGAAACAAATAACACCAAGACAACAGCTGGGTGTTCTTAGAGAAAACACCATAAAGGAGCAATATAATGCTTGAGTAAGGAATAGATTTGAGCTACAAACTGATATAGCGGAAGATGAGAATCCACCATTATTTTGGGAGAAGTTTGCGACAGCTGTAAAATATGGTAATGAAATCATGCTACAAGTTAGAAAAGAAGAAAAACAGCCATTGATGACCGATCATATATTATAGCTAATGAAAGAAAGAAGGCAATGCAAGAGGAGTAATAGAAAGAAAATGTGCAGAAGAAAAGGAAAAATGGATGAACGGTGTAAGTAAATTGAAAATCTTAATATGAGAGATCAGCAGCAAATGTATGAAAAGCTGAATCAATTAACACTTAACAAAAGAAACATCACCGGTAAGGCAATTCAGAAAGCAGATGGAACAGTTGCGATGGAGCCTGAGGAAGTGGGAGGTAGGTGAAGCGAATACATCAAAAATCAATTTGATGACGACCGGATGGAGGATAGCATCTTGAATTTTGATTATAAAGGCATGTACATAACCAGGGGTGAAATACGGGCAGCAATAAATGGTATGAAAAAGGTAAGTCAGTTGGAGATGATGGTGTTGCTGTGTAGATCATTTGGGCCTTAGAAGAGTTTGAAATTGATGTTGTAACTCAACTGGAAAACAAAATATAGAACACGGGTGACGTCATTTCGCATATGTATAGTTCAGCTTTTATTACTATACCAAAGATACTTGGGATAATGGAGTGCAATAGACACAGAAAGATTACCATCATGAACGAGATTTGTAAGGTAATACTAAGAGTAATATTAAACAGAATTACTAGTAGATTAAGACCAGAAGTTAGTAAAAAGCAGTTCGGTTTTGTAAAATGTTATTGTACAACAAATGAAATTTTCTTCATCAAGGATGGTAATGGAGAGAGCAAAATATAGAAAGAGCTTTACCGAAATAATATACCTTCCAACTCAGTAAGAGATATTACTGAATTGGAAGGCATTAAAGTCAATGTAAAAAATATCAGGTATGTTGATGATACGGTTTGGATAATCAATTCTGAGGAAAAGATTCAAAAGCTGCATTGTGCCCCACAACAAGTAAGTGTTGAAAGAGTGTTAGAAATCAATGAGAAAAGGACAGAAAATGTGCTGGTATCTTGAAAGGAGCCACCTCATATTATTATCTTAGATAACAACAAGACTGTAAAAACAAACAAAAAATCTCATCTATCCCATTTTTGCAAAGAACTCATTCACAGGAGTAAGAGGAATGGTAACAAGCAGTGACTTCAAATGTCAACAAGAGTGAAATTTGTTAAGTGTTTAGCGTGGTCCGTACTGCTGTATGGGTGCGAGGCCTAGACTCATCGGGAAGATGGTGAAAGAAGGCTTAAAGCTATGGAGATGGGATGTTGGTGAAGAATGTTGAAAGTTCCCTGGAGAGCCAAAAGAACAAATGAGCAGATGTTGGCCCAGGCTGGAGTAAGGAAAGCCCTACTGTCAGTCATAAGCAAGGCAGCTATGCTTTGAAGTACATGCTGTTAGGCATGGATTGCTGGAGGAGATATGCCTCATTGGGAAGATTGATGAACAGAATGGAATTGATGGACTAGTGAAGTCAACAAATGGCCAGCTGCTCAAGTGATAGGAATGATGAGAGACAGAAATGTGTGGCAAACCCTAATATCCTACGTATATCGGAATATAGCAACTTGGTATGTAAGATGATACTCATCAAAAGGCATGCGTTAAAAAAAACAGGTTTTGCTGCTTTGTCTAAGACCTAATTAGGTCACCAATTTGTCATGCCTCGATCCGAAATTTATCCTGTAATACCTCTCTGAGAATTCGTTACTGAGAACTTGGAATCGATTACGATTATTTCCATAGAAAAGCAAAAAAAGAAGAAAAATCTCCAGAGAATAGCATTGCTAGAAAAGAGGTCCAAGTATAAGTAGACTTCCTGCTTTGGGGAAGTAAGAAAAAGAATGGGTACATTTTTATTGAAGGCCAACTAATTCAATGGGAATTTTTTAAAATGGTACAAGACAGAAAGCCCCTGGCTCCATTGGCCATGGAAGTACCTGTACAAGAGAAAACGTGTGAAACGGCTGTGAAAAGGTTTTAAGGGTTGCAGAAAGCTTGGGTGCAGCCATGCTGAAGACTCGACGTTAGAATCGGCCCAAAAGATTCAAAACTGAAGTAGGATCATCTGATCAAATGTGAAAACAACATTCCAAAAATGATAAAGTTAAAATTTTCTATACTTATAGATTACTCCTGCAAGGGGGAAAATTTGTCTCCTGTAGAGAGGAGCAAGTGCCGTGGAAGCTGTTTGGCATTGGCTTTGACATGGATCTTCTTGCGAAAACCTTGATAAAATGAAAGCCCAAGAAAAATAACATCGAATTTCCCAGTAGTTAAGTGCCTTTCATGGTAATGTACGATATAACAGGTTTCCTGTGACGATTGATAAGAAGGACCATGGTTTTTTGTGCATTAAAAAGACCAGAGAGTAACATCTTTATCAATACAACAACGGGCAATAGCTGTTTCTTCTTCAGAAAAATTGAGGTACAGAGAATACATTTGATGACAACAGAAACAAGATTAGCGACATACTGTAATAAAAAAACCCTGATTATCAGAGATTATCAGAGAAAACCCTAGATTATCTGGGATTGTAAAGAATTTCTCAGACGTAACCTCAGCATGCATCTGAAAATAAGGTTACTACGATGCTACGTCTTCTCAGATGTTGCTTATGGTTGTGAAGCCTTGCAATTTACAAACAGCAATAAGAAGAAGCTACAGTCTTTTGAAGTATTGTGTCTGAGAAGAATGTTAAAAATCAGTTGGAAAGATAAAGTACCAAACACTGAGGTATTACATAGAGCTAATTTGAAAACAAAGTTGGTGAAGGACCTCATGAAAAGGAAAATGAGATACGCTGGCCATTTACTCCGAGGCAGTGGAGGTAAACTACCCAATGTCATCTTAGTGGGCGCAATAGAAGGAGAAAGATCAAGAGGACGACAACGTAGGAAGTGGACTGATGACATCAAAGAATGGAGTGTAACAAGGACGTACGAAAAAGCGAAGAGAGCAGCGGAGAATCGAAAAAGGTAAAGAACCACGGTGGCCAACCTTCGATACGAAGATTGCACATGATGATGATTATTATCAGAAGAAAAAACCAAGATATTCAAGTTGTATACCCACTTTGGCATTGGCTAAAGACTCAAAGACTTCGCTTATAATAGGTAAATGGGGCAAAAAGAGAATAAGGCTCACTCAAACACTTGTTGAAATATTTAGAGAAAAGGGATGAAATTTATTGACAGCAATTAATGACTTACCGGACCATGAAGAAGGGCGGGATAGAAGATTTGTTGGTTTAGACCACAGATCCCTAAGATTTTGAAGGTCTAATTTTGTAAATCATCACTAAGTTACGAGTTGTTTCTATATAGTTTTGTTTAGACTCCTCAAGATTTTCCTTGCAACGATTACGACTGAATATGAAGAATGGCTTATTCTGAAAAGAAGAGTTTTGCTCATCAAGATGAAAATTATGAATAAGGTGAAGTATGACAAATGCAAAAGTAGGTATGAAGCAAGTACAGATATGAGGTTTAAACTAGAATTTTTATTATCTGTTACAAAAGTAATAAGCCAAGCCTTTAGCTAAAATGAGATGTATTTTGCTCAGTGCTCAATTTTTGGTTTGAAAAAATTGTACCAAGAAATGCTGCGCAGGAAATCAGGAAAACAGTTTAAGTCTGTTTTTTCATAACTCTTAGTGGTGGAGTGCAATGGTAATTCCTATCACCTTTAGAAGCAAAATCGAGTGAAACCGCTACCATGACTTACTTAAAATGACCCACCAGAGCAGAGTGATTAAGGGGTTGTGGTCTAAGACAACTACAAGCATGAGACTGTGTATAGATGAAATAGCTAAAAAACTGATTATGTTAACGTGTTATTTGGGATATTGCGAACAAAAATGTCCCTAGAAGTGCAGTTAAATTCTGTCAAAAACAATTTCAAAGGGAACAATTATGAGTTGGAAAAGTTAATTAAATACTAGGAGCTTATTACTATGTTACCCGACTAAAAACTTGATCCATAACCCTTCTATCAAGGTAAAAAATCTTCATAAAAAATGGGATGATAGCACCACTTGCTTAGCAGAATTTTAAGACAATATAGCCAAAACAAGGATTCTTCTCAAATATAAATTTTAGTAATTCTCTTCCAACAAAATAAAAGAGAATTTTGACAGATGACCTGGACCTATAAAAAGCGCTTTATTATTTTTTTTTTTTTACAAGTTTTATGTAAAATGTGACCGGTATTTGAAAATAGATTTCTTTTTGAAAGACATTTAGCTCGATCTTTTATTTCCCAGCCAATATTTATCTTTTCGCTAAGTCTTGATATATTATTATCAATATTTCTTTTCTTACAGGTTTCTTCATTTCACGATTGTTTCTTTGCATTTTGAGTGTAACATAAAGCTAAAACTGGCAGTCAGGTTATAGTTCAGGATTTTTAAATTTGGGACAATATAAAATCACTCCTTAATCAAATTACTTCCAGGCTTGCTTTGAGCCAGAATGACATTAACTCTTGTGATTCTTAGGGTAGAAAGTAAAGCCGATATGCAGTTCTGAGGAGATCAGAGGAACATTAGTTCCAAGTGACATGACAGCAGAGGAATAAATTCCTTTTTTTAGTGTGTAGCAGATAATAGGGTAGTGGGACAGTACCTTCTGGTAACTGCGTGAGGAGAAGTGAGACGACTCCTCCCCACCACAGAGACATCATGGGAGGCTGATGTCGAGTACTCCCTTAGCCTCCTAAATCTAGGTTTGCGTCTGTTCTGGCACCCAGCGGCATCTTAGTAACAGCACCTCTGCGTCTGCCAACATTTGGCGGCAAGTACTGTTTTTAAACTGCCCATGGAACTGGTCTCCCTGTGGATAGTAACTAGACCACGTATACCTCTACGAAATGAATTCAAATCAAAGAAGATTAGTAAACGGCGTAAATGGGTCCTTGTCTGGCAATATGCAGAAGACAGGAGTCTCGCCCGGGAATATTGAAAAGCGAAATAGAAAATGCCTTGAAACATATGAAAGCAAACAAAGCAGTTGGTCCTGACAACATCCCCGTCGAAATTCTGATGGCACTAGAAGAAGTGGGGCTAGATTACCTACAACAACTTTTCAATAAGATCTACCACACTGGAATCATCCCTGGAGATATGATGAAATCTATATTTATCGCAACGCCAAAGAAACCAGGCACAATGGAATGTGAAAACCACAGGACGATAAGTATAATGATCACTGCATCAAGCTTTTACTTAAAGTAATCATGCAAAGAAATAAGCGTAGAATACACGACCAAATATCAGAAGAACAATACGGATTCATGCCAGATAAAGGTACGAGGAATGCAGTGTTTGTATTGAAAAACATTGCACAAAGATCTATAGAAGTACAAAAAGATCTATACCTGGCTTTTATCGATTACAAGAAAGCGTTCGACCGAGTTCGACATGATGAAATTCTCCACATGCTTAATGAGCTTAATATAGATGATAAAGATTTAAGAATAATCCAAAACCTTTATTACGACCAATGTGCGGTATTTCGAGTCTCTGAAGAATGTGTAATCAAGAAAGGTGTGCGACAGGGATGTGTACTATCACCAGACCTCTCCTCGTTATATAGTGAAATGATATTAAGAGATCTGATTGGAGAACCAGGAGTCAATGTTGGAGGAACAAATATCAACAACCTTCGTTTTGCTGATGATACTGTCTTAGTTGCAGAAAGATTACAAAATCTTGTAAATGTCACAAACATCAGCAGCCTCAAAAAAGGTATGGAATTGAATGTCAAAAAGACACAATGCATGGTTATAACTGAAAAAAAAGGAAGACGAAACTCCAATCATTAATATTTTGGTGAACAGAGAGCAGCTTAAGCAGGTAAACACGTTCAAATACCTTGGAACAAAGATATCGTGGAATGCCAAGGACGATCAAGAGATAAAAATACGAACAGGACAAGCTAAAGCAACATTTGAAAAACTAAGGACAATTCTGACCAACAAGAATATTAGCTTCGAAACCCGCTTCAGAGTATTGAAATGTTACGTATACTCAGTATTCACTTACAACTGTGAAGCATGGACGATAAGTGTGACAATGGAGAAAAAGATCAACGCGTTTGAAATGTGGGCATTTAGAAGAATGCAACGAATATCATGGACCACAAAAACAACAAACGAAGCAGTCCCTGNAAAAACAACAAACGAAGCAGTCCTGAGCCAGGTTAAGCAAGAAAGAAATCTCTTGAAGAACATCAGAGTTAGACAGGCTAGATTATTGGGGCATGTAATGCGAAAAGGAAAGTTTGAAGACTTGTCTTTAACTGGTAAAATTGATGGGAAAAGAGCAAGAGGACAACAACGAAGGAAATACCTGCAGCAACTAACAGAAAAACCTAATGTCTTAATACAGGCCACGTACAACAGATCAGAATGGAGAGAATTCATTAAAGAGGCTGCCGATGGCTGGAACAGCTAAGGCAATGAAAGAAGAAAGAAGAAGCAGATAAAAACAAGTGACGTCTTATTGCACAGTGCTAAAAGCCTAAACCTCTTAAGACAATACAAGAGTTACCAGAGTAGATAATTACCGTCATAGAGTAATATTTATCCCTGCTTGGAGTTCATTTAATAAAACAAAGTGTGTTTATATTAGTGGTGACTGGGGCAAGTTAGTAACAATTTGGTTATTATCCTCTGTAAAGCTAAAGTTTGATATTCTCATGGGTACGTGGAATGCTAATAACCTAATGTCAAAAACTCAATATTTGCCAAGAAGAAAGATGAACTAAAAGATTTATATTTTTGGTTTGAGTAAGATAAGGTACAAGAAGAGAGGTTTTCAACATTTACAGAGAAAACTATTTCGTTTTCAAGGACGCTCGAGAAAAAGAAAGACCATAGAATAAACGCTATTCTAAGGCTAAGGCTAAGGCCTAGTATCATCACCTGTACATTGTTCTAGATGGACACGTATAGTTTACTTGTCTCACCCAAAGCCTACAAAAATGAAGCAATAGATGGTAGACGATTTCAAGAGTCTTGAATGAAAGAAGCCTATGGTTACATTACTTGAGGCTTATATGAGACACATCAAAACGCCGAAAGAAGTACGCGATTTCTTTGCAATTCACCAGCTCGAAACCGATTTAAGGGATAGACTATAGAAAAATACTGCAGAACGGCAAGTGCATGCACAAAGAGACTGTTCTCAAAAGTAATGTTGTGATGAGATTAAGAATATGGGCAGCTGATTTCGAGGGAAGTTAAAATAAATAATAGAAAAGAACAGGAAGTTTTCTTAATGTTGGGGGAGGGGGATAAAAACCAATTTTTTTACAATCTCTGAAAGATTATATGAAACCTACGTCAGATAATTTTTTAAAGTTTTCTTCTTCTCGCATTCAAAATGAAATTGTAATTATAGGTGAGAACATCACCCTTGACCAAATAATCTATAATGTTGAGTTATTGGGGTATTTTGGCTATTGAAACAACAGAAGTGTCGTAGAAAATTAGCATGTGCATACTTTTATTAAATAATAATTTGGAGGTAGGGAAAGAAGAAAATGAATGTTTGCCAAGTGTCAGCTTCCTGTTTTCCTTTTCTGCCAGACTGGATTTTTTATTTTTCGAATAGGTTTAGACAAGGATGTGATAACTCATTCATCTTGAGCAGGAGAGAGGAAGAGAGAGAGAGAGAGAGAGAGAGAGAGAGAGAGAGAGAGAGAGAGA
>RDPX01000018.1:4200846-4298938 GCA_003991215.1 Morbakka virulenta | reverse complement strand
AAAATTTTTGAAATAACTTTTTTTTAAAGGTGTTTTGGTTGATATTATATAAATTTTATGCCCTGAATAAGAACCATAGAAGGCACAAAGTTGCTAAGTGTATGAGGTTGTATGAAAAATAAGTCCTCTTAAGGGATAAAAGTTGACCTTAGACTTGGACATGTTCAAGTCAAGAGATGAAGGAAAGCACTCAGAAGCAAAAGAATTGCATGGCAAATGGCAATGACCTTTCTGTGACATCTATCCTTTGCCATGATTTTACTTTAGGGTAAGGCAACTAGCAATATTGATGTTACATCTCATGAGTTCATTTGCAAAAAATGCTCAGGGTTTATCTGCATTGCCCCTCCCCCATCTCCCCATCAAGAAGTGTGTTAACATTCCACGTAGGTTTTGAGGTCCAGCCTTTACTCTCTTTCTCTCTGTATTACTTTGACCACATCTAGAAGGTTCCCTGTCAGCTCCAATAATCTGGGTAGAGTATTGTGGAACAAGCAACATATGGGCACCTTTTCTATCCCCTTCCTTGAGCCAAGGAAGTGAGCATTGCATTACAGAAAAGGGATGCTCAGTTGGTCAGATAGCTGATGGATTGCACTGGTGCTCCTTGTAGTGAAAAATGATCTTATGGTTTCAACCACAAGTGTACAGGTCAGTAATTACATTTTTCAGTGTACCCACTCCTGCAGCTTCATCACTTCCCTATTGCTACAGGACCTGGGAGTAATGATGGGATAGGATAACAAATGACTGATAAAATACACAATGACTTGTTTAAAGTGAGGGTTGTGCACTTTTTGCCTTGATATCTCTTCTAACACCATTAGTACCCTGTGGATGGACCATGTTGAGATACTGGAAATGGAAAAAGATGCAGTAAATGTCCAAGCTGGCTTATGTGCCTCATCTTACTTTGTTCACTCCACAGTGCATTTTGGAAACAACCTTCCTCTCTGTTGAATCATGAAGATTTATTCTACTCAGCCTGATGGACTCTAGTCTTTGCAAATGTAGGCAAGCCCTCCAAGGCTTTCAGAGCTGTCAGCTACAGTCATCTGGTTTTGCTAATCAGTCAAAGCAGTTGATTGGGGTGTGATCGCAAATGCATGCAAACAGATACTTGGAACCACAGGTAAAAAGCAGGTCCAGATTTAATTTTAGTAGTTGTTATGAAAGAATATGGTTCTGAGCTATCTACCTTCCTGCCAAAACTTTTTAATCATTGCTTTATGGAGTGTTGTTTTCCATCCGCCTTACAGGTCTCTAATGCTGCCCCTGTCATCAGGAATGCAGGTGATCAATTTGATCATGGCAAATAGCGACCTTCATTCTTCTTTTTATAATTGGTAAAATCTTTGAACGCTTAACAACAATACATTGGTAAAATTCTTGCAGCCCCAGGTCTTCTTGTTGATGTTTATTACTTCCCTTCTCTTCCTGCTCTCCACCCTCCAGGTGGATGGTGAAGAACTGAAAAAGGTAAAAGCTTCTCCTATCTCAGAGACACTTTGGAATGAATAGCGGAGGCGGAAATGATTGTGATGATATGGATAAGAGCAGCATGGAATAAACGAAAATAAATTTCTAGCTTACCGGTAAATGAAGACATCCCCCTGAGGGTAAGAGCAAGGATTTTTAATTTCTGTATCGGATCAGTACTCATAGTAAAAATATGGAGCAGAAGTTGAAATATTGCAATAAACGGATGCTAAGATACGTGGCAAAGATTAGATTGGAGGAACAAATTATAAGCAACAAGGTGGAGCAAAGAGGTGAAGTGGGAAGTCTGCTTGCAGTAGTGAAAAGAAAGAGACTGTGCTGATATGGTCATGTCAAAAGAAGAGAGAATGATTCTATCCTAATGAAAGCAATGGAGTTAAAGGTAGCTAGTGAAAGACCAAGAGAAAGACCAATAAAGGCGTGGCAAAAGTGTGTGGAGCATAACATCAGAGAGTTGAGGATCGGTGAGGAGGTGGTTTATGATAGAGATAAAAGGAGGAGAATAATAGGACATCCCACCCCGTGAGGGGAAATGGATGTAAAACGAAATGATGCTGCTGCTGCTGATGATGATGATAATGATGATGATGTCGATATCGATTTAGAAGATCTCGTTTTACAGATAATCATTGACTGGATTCACGGAACGTTTTTGTAGATTTGTGGATCGGTCTGGTTAGTGATATGCTATAGCTCTATTTCCAAAACACACGATAAGTTGTGGTACGCCACCTTGCTTCATAAGCGTTGTGTTTATGGTATATTCGAGGTAGTCTTTGGTAACAGTCATTGCTCCTATGCCTGTAAAATCGTGTCACACTAGATGAAACTTAATCTGAGGAGTATTCCTTTTCCTCAACTTTCTATTCTTGGTTCAACTCTTTACCTTTTTATGTCATTGATCTTCCTGGTAACTTCCTTCAGTTCTTCAACGTCTATGTTGATAAGGTTACCTTGTACTCTGGCATTGAAGGGAAAACAACTCGGCAGCAACAAGTCAAACTTCCCGAAGATTTGGGAGTTTGACCTTTAAGCTGCCAGGAAATGGAGAAGAAAATGATTTCTTTTTTTTCAATTTGGCAAAAGCACGAGTGATATCATTTCCTTAATATTCATGCAGAATGGTTTAGCTGTTAACCCTGGTGAGGTAAAAATGTACCTGGTATAGTTCAATAGAAAGTCAAGTTCGTACCTTCTCCATTTTTAATGCCCAGCCTTCCGTTATAGGACTTGAATGTTTTTAAGTTAATGTTTAGGACAATTGCCTTGTCCTTAAGAGACGCAGGTTTTCGTAGATATAGGAGCTTTATCATGTCATGAGTAGTGAGGGTTTTTTGAGCTCAGAAAAAGCTTATGACACATAACATGATAGAGCGCCGATATTTCTGGCTTCCACTTGGTTTGTAAAGGCAAGAATTTTCAACATGGTTTTTGTTTGCAAAATGTATTCATCTTTTGAATCTCAATTAATCCATCGGCAAGAGCAGCTGGCAACCCTTCATCTCTCCATAAACACACATATATACACACACTTTGTTTTTTGAATAAATGCCCTTGCAAGTGTGCCATCAAATCCTAAGACTGCGGACAAGTACATAGATGAAGAGATGATTTGTTAGTTTTGTTAGAAAATGGAGGGAGAAAGAAGTTTGTAAGAATTTCCAAAGCTGTTTTTGAGAAACAAAGCCATGTGCTGAATGCGAGGTGTAACTCACATTGAAGCTACCAAAATGTAAGTAAGAATTTCGAGAAAGATCCTTACTTTACCTTGGAGCAAAATATTTTAATGAAGATTTTACGAATTGTTTATGATAACCTCTTTTTTCATTTTTTTTAATAGTCCTCTTGTGTTATCAGTTTGGACATATTTTACAAGTCCTAACAGAAATAAGCTAAGGGGGTATGTTTAGGGTCAAGTGAGAAACAATTGGAGGTTTTGCCTCCAACTTTGGAAACTATTTACTGTTTCTGACCTGGTCAGTGACTACTGTTGTAGTGCACTATGGCTTGCCATTGCAGAAAATGTATAAATGGACATAATGTTCACAATGTTCACACTACCTGAATGTACTTTAGTTGACCTTGGGTTCTTCTGGAAAACTTGCCACTGCTGTTAAAAGTAGCTCCTTGTCGCTACAGAAACCTTTACTGGCTGCTGTCACCACGTCAGTGATAAGGCGTGGTGACAGCAGTCTAATTTTACACTTGTAGTTAAATAAAATATCGGCCTTGTTGTTGTAGTACTCAGTTGTAGGTGAGATTGTAATCAAGTCACACTATTTAATAGCTTGACCCTTGCTTTATGGTATCTTACGAGAATTTCTTGAATGATTCTCAATATATCTCGCATGGTGCATCCTGCACCATTGGTTAGCCATGACGTTGGTGTCCACGCTTCCTGGTACCTTTCTTCCATGACTTTTGTGCCTTGATGAAAACTTCACAATGTTCATTCTGATTAGCTCTAAGATTTCTGAGAGAGCTATTCATATGGCTTCGTTGGAAGTTAACTTCAATGTTCATATTCCAGCTCAAACTGATTTCCAGCTTAGTTTCGGCTAAGTCTTTGTAGTAACAAACTTTCCTATTTCCTGGAAAATGATTAACTGTGGAAACAAATGACGGCAATACTTTTTTCACAATTTCAGTCATCGAATTTGCGAAAATGGGATCTCTGATTGGTTATCTCGTCTATTTTCCATTAAAGCTTTCAGTATTAAAATTAGCAAAGAAGTACTGGACACATGTACTTAAAGCAGCTGCCTTTTGGATCAATGGCGTTTTCAAACCCCCTCGTCAAGCCAAGCTTAATGTGTAGAAATAGAAATACAAAGTCTTTTGTCAAGTTTTGGAGTCTGTGTGATATATGTTTCTCTTCGCCTGTCAATATTTACTTTACTGACCAATACCTTTAAACCCAATGTCTGTTGTTAGCATGACTACGGAGATTAAGCTGTATCTGTAGACTTGTAAATAGTACCAAATTCAAGGAAAATAGTTTCATAAAATAACTAGATTGACAGTAATCTATGCAGAAGAATGCATAAAATATCAAGCATCTCGTCAAAAATTTAGAACTTGATCTAATGTGTCCAGTGTTGTAGCTTTTTAGTAGTCTAGTATGTATATTTATATGTACACATGTTGAATGAATTGTAGAAATATCAGTTAAACACGTGTAATATATATATGAACACATGGTCATTTTGGTTATTTTTTCTGTTACACTTGACAGATAACAAATCCTTTAAAAACTCAGCAGTTTACGTCTTAAGAAATCAGTCGTTGTATCGACGAACTACGTTTTAGAGCTTTATAACTCTGGACATTTATTTTTTATTGGTTGCCACAAATTGCTAATTTTCGTTCGTATATATATTACACGTGGTAAACTTGTATTTGTACGATTTTTTTAACATTTGTTTACAGATTTCTGCAAATACTTTCCAGATCGTGAATATTTCTCATAGTAAACTGCTTCAAGGGTGTAATAATCCGGCAAAATAAACAATGTATTCGACACAGGAAATATACCAACTGACAGCCATCTTTACTTGCATGGTCCATCCTGTCACCCAAAAGGAACCATAAATGGTATATCGAAAGGAGTTGCTGTCCGGCTACGTAGAATCTGTTCGTCAAAGGATACATTCCAAGCTTAATCCAAAGAGTACCAGGCTTATCTTGCAGCACGTGACCACAATCCAAAAGTTATTCAAGAAAGATTCGGTAATATTACTAACCGTTCGAGAGAGGAAATTCGTGAATTGAAAAAGAGCGATACACCTAACATCCGTCGTACACTCTTTTCGACCCAATTTAATCCACGTGGTCCCAACATAAAACAAATTGTTAAACGCCACCTTCATCTTCTCGAAACCCCAACTTTGTCAAAAATATTTCCAGAAGGCTCAGTAGGAGTTGTCTTCAAGAACCTTCCCAATCTGAAGCAGCTAATGGTCCGTGCTGATCCATACTCACCAACTATCAAGAGATCTTGTGAGGAGATTCGTGGTTACCAACCGTGCAAAAGAAAATGCGACTCCTGCAACAACTTTGTTGATAAAGTCGATTCTTTCCGATGTAATGCAACAGGGAAAGTATTCAAAATTCACAAAGCCATCACTTGCACTACACCTAACATCATTTACATAGCTTACTGCACAAAATGCAAAAAACAAGGAGTTGGTTCAACTGAGGACTGGAAACCAAGACTTTGTAATTACAAGTCGCATATCAAACGACGTGTTTATTCATGTTCAATAGTAAGACATTTTATTGACGATTGTCCAGGTGATGATGATAATCCATTTAAATATTTACGTTTTGTGTTAGTTGACTACGTTGAAAACGTAAGTGTTGAAGAACGTGAAAGCATTATGCTTGAAAAAGAAAAGTTTTGGATTGGCTCCATTTGCACTATCCACAAGGGACTTAACGGTTTTCATGATTGGAGACGTACTAAACGGGTACAGAAATTTAAAATCGGAGACTGGTAGTTTTTGGAACATTTTTCTCTCTTTCTGTCACTGCCACGTCATTTTTTATCTCACGTGCCTTGTGTCCGTCGAGAAGTGTGTTTTCATTGAAAATAGAATTCTTTTTGTTCACTTCACAGCTCCCCAGTAACAATTGTCTTTTATAAATTTTTGTTGCATGGCAATAAATTGTCACTTAGCAACTTGTTTGCAGTCTTATCACGTAAACGTTTTTTGCTTGTCAGTTTCTTGATAAAGTCTGTTGTAGACAGACGAAAATTTGAAATAATAAATAAATATTTGATTTACTCAAGTAAATGTTAGTCATTTCCTGTGTCAAATATATATATATAGTTCCGGGTAATATGTGCACAGAAAAATACAAATACTATTATTTTCCACTTTGTTATGTACTTACGGTCTGTTGAAAAAAGCTTAATACCGGAATACTACAGATTACATGAACAGATGACACAGCTAAGTAAATTACTTATCAGCTTCTTGTACTGGCACAATGATCCATACAGATAATTCCATCATCTAATGTTTACAAGATTGCTACAGTAAGTAAAGAATTACGGGATCGCATAATAGTAAAAATAAAGAATAACTTTTATATCAGTTACAATGTGCATTATGTAATTAAGGTTAGATAATCAAGTTATTACAGTGACGTCAACAAGTAAACATAAATATTTGATGGAACATCATCACTGAACTACATACTCACTATATTTCTGAGACTATTTGTACGGTATATATAGGAATAAAATATATAGGTAGAGCCAGTGATTTAGTAGGTGATTGTATTCTTGGATGTGGGAGGTTGACAGCAACAAAAGAAAAGTTACACATTTTTGCTGGCCCTTCTTAGTAATTGGAGATATATTCATATTAAAATAACAGTTTTGTTTTTTTCTCTTACATGTTCATAGATGCGATAAACTGGGGTCTTCTTTCAGTAGACATTTATCTTTATTACAGATTTTATTGTCCAAAAAAAGTTTACAAAACCACCTAAAATGGTACAAGATTTACTATCAATAATGGAAAGCGTAGAAAGAGTTCTGTTCTACATTCAGTTTGACTGGGGAGTACTGCCTCGTTAAACAAAGATCTGGATATTCAGATTGGATTTTCGATGCCTTCAGTTTTACCAGAGGTTATAAAGGCTTTTTAAAAGTTCATTTTTTAAAAATTTTTTCTTAACGGTATTTCGTAAGGAATTGCTATATTTTATGCAAATCTGAATGACATGGTCATAAAAGTATTGGTGGGTGGAGTAAATCACGCACGATGAAAATGTTCGAAAATCACAGATCTTTTTGTGGAGGTGAAAGGAGACTAGATTTGGTATATTCTTGTTCTGAAAACTGCAGTTTTTCCACTTCAACGTCCAGTACAAAGTCTATTTCAGGTTAAATGAACATTTTGATAACTAGAAGTAATAATCAGTAAAAGTGTCTAGTGTCATAGACTCCAAGTAAAGACAGCAAAAATGCTGAATGTTCGTGAACCCAGTAATCAGGCTTTAAACATCGTTAATGTATTTAGCCTGTAATAACAAAAGTATAAAAATTATTAATGTCACTGAAATAACACAACCATAAGTTCGCCACACTTAAGTACCGTTCATAAATATTATTTTTGATTCTTTCTTCGGAAGTAGCTTTGTGATAATTAGTCATAGAATATTTCCTAAAATACTATTATTCTTGCTTTAAATAGTAGTTAAACGGTAGATCGTTAGTTCTATTTAAAGGCTCCAAATTACACCCCCATTTCACACCCTAAAATTTCTGTGCACGTATTCCATATATGAAGTTGCCAGGCTTTTTGATTTTGGCATAATGCCACAGACACATTTGGTTTCGGGATGAAATAAACAGGTGTTAAATTTGAACATATGTAACAAGAAATATTTAGTAACGTTTACTTTTGGTAATAAAGTGGCTTTTCATTATACTGATAGGGAGTGAGCCTATTCAAACATTTCTGACCTTAATTGATGGATGGAATTAATCGAATTGGTATTGTTACTAACGACATTTTATGTGTTTTCAGGTATCAAAGCATCATTGTATTCCACAGTGCGAACATTATTTTTGGGCAATACATTTTGGAGGTCTTTGCAGGGGCACGTAGATGGAAACGGGGACAATTTTAAGATATATTATACTAAATCACATCTTGTGACAGTTGTCTTTACTTTGGCTAGCTTTTACATTTGCCCTGTTTCAAGTAACCCAGGCTTTCCTAGAAAGTAATATTTCTTCAGGCGGGCTTACCTTGTTGTTTACTTCATCATGTGGCCACTAATCATTTAATCGCCATTTCCTAACCCATTATGCTGGTGCTTGACCTAAGCCTTTCTTTCACCATCACATAACTTTTCCAAGGCTAAAGCCATCGCCTTATTTCCTAACAGCCATGAAATTGGTGTCATACCATCGGTTTCCTATATACATATATATATATATATATATATATATATATATATATATATATATATATATATATATATATAAATTTATACATTCATACAAGATAAAAGAAAAAACTCAAAACTTGTGTATAGAACTTAAAGTTTGGTGTTTTACACTCATCAGCTGTACTGGTTAAAAACGTTACAAAAAACCCCCACACATATATATATACATCTTTCTTTACATATATATACATATATATATACATCTTTCTTTACGTGATCAAGCCATCGATTCGGCTGCTTATCAAATCATCCTTTGCTATCTACTACTTTATTAAGAACGTTTCCTGCAACATTGTTTTTTTCTGTTTTGCAAACCAACGATCTCAGCAGAGCTTTAGTTCTTTTTATTTACATAATTGTTACTTAAAACCTAAAAACTTTTCTATCATAATGTAGTTTGATGGTATTTGTGATCACCATATATCTTTTCAAGTTATTCAGGCTATGGTTGCAAAATATTGATAGGTTCAAGATGTCATTGCTATGGCAGGAGGCCTTTCCTGATGCCGGATTTTTTGTAGGGTGTAAAAGTTTTCCCACACCTGGAATCAAACTTAATTACTGTGTATTGCAGGGTTAAAACGATTCCAATGTTGTTATTTTCATTTTCTTGAGTCATGTCTTTTTTTACAGAGCATGAGTAAGCAAGACGAAGATTTATATTATTTTGCATATGGTTCCAACATGAATCAGGACCGAATGAAGGAAAGGAAGGCCAGTTACACCAAGCGAGAGTTAGGAAAACTTGTTGGTTATCGGCTTACTTTTAACAAAGCTTCCCAGACCACAGATGTATCTTATGCCAACATTGTACCAGATAATAGTTCTACTGTGTATGGAACTGCCTATTTGTGTTCGTCTGCCACGTTACGTACTTTAGATCGATTTGAAGGTGTTAAAGCAATGCAATATTATCGCCAACAGGTTGATATTACACTTGAAAATGGAGATACTCGCCAAGCCATAACTTACATCGCACACCCTCAAAGCTGTCATAATACAGAGAAGCCCATTCAAAAATGGTACCTGGAACATCTTTTAGCTGGTAGAGATATTTTACCCAAAGAGTATACAGTGTTTCTTGAGTCTTTCTACCCAAACACTGTTTAAATAGGTTGTGGAAAAAATTTGCTGTTCATTACTGAAACCGGTCATCTTGTGTTCCTTGTTTTGTTCAAAGACCATCAATCGTAGCTGATTTAACACTCGCAGATTTGTACAAGTATTCCTTTTAATAGTCAAAGCCCATTTTGAATAGCTGTTTTAACATTAGCACCCCATTAGGGTAGTAATCTTTCGTAATTTTTACCTTTTAATCAACTATTATTTTAGATGTTTAAATATTTCGGGGTCATTCCAAAAGTAATCGTTTTTGTTTTCGTCCTATGGTCAAAAATAACTAATAGCTCTTTTACGAACTGCAGGCTGTTCCAAGAACAAACCTTATTATTTTGCTTTGTTAGTCAAAGTCTGTTTAGAATAGCAGTTTCAACAATAAACGAGTCTTTTTTTCAGTGGTCAAGGACCGTTCAGCAGAAAAGCTGCTTTATGAATAAGCAAGTCTTATTATTTTGTTTAATTGGTCAAAGACCGGTCAGCAGAATAACTGTTTTAAGAATAACCTTTTTATTATTTTGTTTCATACGTTGAGAACTGTTCAGCACAATAGCTGTTTTAAGAATAAGCAAGTCTTGTTATTTTATGACATTGGTCAAAGACCGTTCAAGGGAATATCTGTTTTATGAATAAGCAACTCTTATTATTTTGTTTAATTGGTCAAAGACCGGTCAGCAGAATAACTTTTAAGAATAACCTTTTTATTATTTTGTTTCATACGTTAATAACTGTTCAGCACAATACCTTATTACACCAAAATAAGACGTATTAACAAAATAAAATAAGAAATTTTATTTTGTTTCCTTGGGTCAACTCTCATTTTTCGTAGCTGTCGTAGGATTTGCAGAGCATTGCAAAAATAATCTTTAAAAGATTTGCAGGTTTAATAAAGACAGGGGTGTTGAAAAATAGCTTTTTTAATATGTATTGGTAATCGCAAAGGCAGATCTGATTCTGATGATTCTGGGGGAGAAAATATTTTTCAGAAATAGCTGATTTATTATGTGGTATCTCTTGTGCAGAGGTAATATGCATACCGTTTTATTATTTATATGAAACAAATATACTGACCAACTCGAGAAATAGAAAGGAAGAGTGAATGTAGCCCACACCTTTTGTGGAGACAACCCTATAGAAATTCATGTTTTATTATTTTAGTTCGAGTGATTTATAACAACAAATATATCAATTGGGCAAATATCTTTTTTGTTGTACTTTTCTCTGGCTAGAGTTTTACAACCCTCGCTACAATAGCACGACTCACAGTTGTTGTTTTTTCTCCTATTATTGTGGTAACTTTACTACCGTCATTCCAATAGCTGCTTCCTCCACAAAACGCGATCATTTTCTGTTCTCGTTAACCTTTAAATGCCCATCTGAGTACTTCTCTTCAGATCAGTCAGAAATGTCAACTTAGAACCCAAAGGGTTCCACACTCTTGCCGTCCGAGAAAAAAACCTACAATCACAGAAAGATTTGTTACAACGAGGGAAAACATTAAGAGGAACGAGTCACCTCAGATGCAGCAAACTAAGCTAGTACCAACGAGGAAAGCTGATGATAACACTAATAGTATCTATGTAAAAGACTAGGACAAACCACATTTTTTCTGTGAGACAAATGTTTATGTGTAGCAGCAAGATTTGGACCTATCAAGTTTCGGAGACATCTCGGAATGAGATGGCAAGGCACGTGTTCAGATATGTCAACACTACTCAATGCAAAATAATAGGTTTTTAAAAATACAAGGTGGGTGTAAGGTACTCTCCAGCTCAATGCAAAGAACCAACCTTTTTAGATTCATGGTTGCGAATAGATTGAATATAAGGACCCCAAGAATGACCTGGAGAAAACAAAACGAGAATCTCATTGATGAACATTCCTCGAGAGAAGATTCTGGTAAGAATTACCATCAGAATGACCATGAATATTGGAGGGAGATGATTGGACGACACGAGTTGCCTTTTAACAGCATTGAAAGAAACCAGCCACGTCCTTCACCACTTTCTGACACCCTGAAGGTCAGCTTCTAAATCTTGTGGACGTGTGCGTTGTCAGAGTACGTTTGTATCATCGGCGTTAACTGTTGATAAATTGAACCATATTACCAGAAGGATCATTATGTAAAGAAGGGAAAGAGTCTGGTCAAGAATAGAAAATTGAGGAACAACAGCATTAAAGGAATACTCGTCTGATGCAGTTCCACCTAATGTGACACCCGTTTTACGGTCTGAAAGAAAGGACGTGAGGATTCTGAAGACGCTTTCACAAATACCATAACTTAAAAATCGCTATTAAAATAACCATTTTGGTCGATAGCTATTTCGCTGGAACTCCACTGAACAAAAGGCGCCAGAATAAAGAAGAAGTGGGTATTTTTTCATTCAATACTGAAAACAAATTTTTTGTAATGGGCTGAGGAAAAACTGCCAGCTTTTTGTGTAATAGGCTGAGAGGTCCTTTACTGTTGGTGACTGGCTTTCTGAAGCAGTTGTTAGCTATAAAAGAAATTTGTTTGAAAAGAGGAGTTAGTAAAAATTGAATATGAATTACCTTTTTAATCTGCGTGGATCTTGGTGGAAATTGGTCGATGCTGTGATTTTGGGATAGGTGAGAGTACATACCTTCTTGGCAAGGTTAGTGATCTCATTGTTCACAAAGCAGAGGTCAAGGCTGTAACCTCGCTTCCATCTGGCGCTGTTAAAGGATTTGGGGAGGTTTTGGTCATGGATAAGGGCTAGGTTGCCTGTTTGTGCCCATACCTCGACCAGATCCCGTCTCTGTCATTTTCAGGGTAGCCCCATAGGGTGCTGTGAGAATTAAAATCGCCAATGATGACACGGTGTTTTCTCACACAGTGTGTCGGAGGTTCAGTCCACTGGAATTTACTAGCAGGGGGCTTGTAGATGGATACGACGTAGATGTCTGGGAGGGAGATTACGATGAGCTCGATGTTGTTCTTGTTTACTGAGGTGTGGGTTGCGTCAATCTTCAGGGTTGGTCGGATAAATGCGGCTGACCCATACTTCTCGTGTCGTATCTCAGCAATCATTTTCATTCCGGGCAAGGCCGGTCGTCGGCTTGTGTTCTTGAGGTGTGTCTCTTGGAGACATACAATGTCATAGTCCTTGATAGATTGTCCAAGCATGTCTGCCTTCACTTCTGTATATCCTTCAATATTAAAGAAGGCGACAGCCAGTGCCGGTTCTACAAAGAACCCGTGTTTTTGACTCTGGTGTGAAGGCATGTTGATCGTATGTCCCGGGTAGGGTTGATATAGCGTTGATTACCGATTGTCGTGAGTCTGACAGAAATTGGCTGACTGAGGGTTGGATTCCCAGCGTTTCCTGGGATGCGCCACGAGGAGGCTTTCTGCTTGCATCCCTAATACCAACTTGTATCCATTCCGTGAATTGAGATACAGTACCAGCACCTGATTTGCTTAACACTAAATCGAATAGAATATCAACACGAATTGATGAAATTCATCCCAGTCATCCTGACTAAATCTAGAAGACTTGTGATGATATGGCTAGTCAACAAACTTTGAAAGTTACCTTAACCTAAACCGGGACAACAACATCAGAAGATCCAAAAGCAAGTAAAGATGGAGCTGTGCAGTGCTCAGGAACAGAAGTCAATAAGAGATTTTGACCATTGGAAAAAGCGAAGTTGTAAGTAACTTCTCCAGGTCTCTCAATCTTGTCAGAATGACTTAACCATGAGATGTGAAAAGCATTAAAGTCAACAAAGGCAAAAATGTTAGCAGTGTGATTCTTCTCCAAGGCCTTGTCAATGGTGATAGTAGATAGTAGATTCAAGTTCCTTTACAGAAACAGTTGGAAAAAACTGTCAAGCTTAAATGGGAGGACCGTGAAGATCAGATTTAGAGTCGGGTCAAAATAAAGGTGAATAACCTTTAACATGAAGATCTCTATTGCTAGACTGTCACTTAGGGTTGTTTCATAAAGTGCAAGAATTCGAGGAGTGTCCATATGATGCACAGCTTTTACAAAAGAGAAAATTGAACGAAGACCTCTGAGATTCCAAAAAGCTAAGGAGAAATAATTTTTTGGAGATGGCAATTTTTTCCGGGTCTGTGTAGATCCAGTACTACTGCATCTCGCGTCTGCACTGTAGGACACGGAAAATTCCTAAGATTATTTGCCGCCCCTGACCATTAAAGGTCTGTTCGACAATGGGAAGAATTAATTTGAATATATGTGTCATAGTGGAAAAAGAAATAGATGTCTAAAACCATCACCTAGATACAGACTATCAGCATATCGACTAGCTGAGCCCTATGGTGATGAAGATTATCTTACAGGAGATACAGCAGACACTGTCAGCTACACATCTCCATCATAAGAGAGGAGTGAGAATGAAATGACGCTGCCACCGTTGTTTTTATGGAGATAACAATTCAAGTAGAGTTGCCAATCAAGGGTAAGAAGGCCCTCCTGCCCATGAAACATAGAATCCCGCCAGACGCCAACCTGTATCGTGCAGGTAATAATTTGCTCCTGATGGTCATCTTTGGGAATATCTCCCAAACTAAGACAGTTGCCTTCTCATAGACGTTTTCTTCAACCGTCCTTTTCCTACTCTACTTCCCCAAATTAATTGTCAGTTATTACCTGATCGTTTGTTAAATACCACAGATTAGAATGTTTTTTCTTCCATTTTGTATTCTAAGACCAAATTTTCGGTAGGCCCTATTAGGTTATTTCTTGCCTGCACCAATTGTGGTATTCATGTCACCAAACACGATTATCATTACTTATGACTTGCTCTGTTGTTTTACATTATTGAGTATGTAGTAGAGTCTGACTATGCCATCCTCGCTTCTATCAGGAGATGAAGCCTGTTCCACAATTATAAAGATATTAAAAGGTTTTTCCTGTAGGTTCACCATCAGCATTCTGTCAGATACTTCCCAGTAACCAAAAACATATTTCGCCGCTTCAGTCACTTTCCGAATCTCCATTTCCTTGTTATCGAGTTTCACATACTCTCTAACTGCTGGTTCCTAATCTTGTCATTTCTGATTTCACTTTTTCCAACCTGCTCCATTGTTTTACTATTTCACGTTTCTACCCTAAGATAGTCTCTGGTTTTGTGCAGTAGTTTGATAATATTCCCTTGGTTTGCCTGTATGCCATACAACATAGTATCGGAGGAGATAAAGTCAGTGCAAGTTCCGTCAAGACGTTAGGTTGCTTATTTCTTCCTTTCGGTCCTTCCATGTCTACAGTAGCTGGTAAATACTAACAGTGGATCACCTTTCCTCCTCCAGGTGATTGAAAGAGACCACAATCTCTGTTGTAAAGTAATCATATACCTCCTGAAGCACGCATGTCTGCTATCACCCGGCACGAATTATTTACCCATAGCTTGGATCAAGTGCTATCTCTCTCTGCCAGTGTGAACCTGGGAACAATGGCAACTGAGGACTAACTTCATTGGATATATAAATATATATATATATATATATATATATATATATATCGATCAATGTGTCATTTTTACCGACGGTGACTGTCTTTGCCTGCCACCGATTCCCTTTTCTTCAGAATTTCCTGTAGTAACCAAGTAATCCAGTTTTTTTTCTAACTTGTTTGACTAAAAAATGACATTTGATGCTTTGTAGTTATTTTGATCAGACCTCTCTTTGTTCCTGCTCTTTCAAATACTATTTGATTCCTTGGCTTATCCATCCATGACACTCTTAGGACTCGTCAGTAAAAACATAGTTCTAAAAATGCTAGTTCTTCTCCATATTTTTGCTTATATTCCATGTTTCACAAGCGTACAAATGAACTGATTACACATAATACTTTAACATTCTTTTCCTTGTTTTTCAAATAAATCTTTTTGTTTCCCAAAATATTTATTAGATCTTTAAAATACTTTTTTGCTCTTCCTATCCTTTTTTTTTGGTGTGTGTCATCTGCCATCGCTTGTCAGAAAACTACCAAAGTAACTAAATTGTTCTAGTGGCTTGATAACTTTCCCATTTACCATTAAATGGCAATTTGTTGCCTCTTTCTTCTTCAATAAAACCATACAAAACGTTTTCCTTATATTAAAAGTTTTTACTTTCAATGAATTTTATCAACAATATCCTGGAACTTACTTTCTTAATCTGCCATGAGCGGTCTTTTATCTGTATATCTAACATTATTTTAAGTCATCCCATTTAATGCCATATAATATCTCTTGTCTCTCTCATAACAATTTCACTATATAACAAAAACATCCGGAAACAGGACATACCTCTGTCTGACTCCTCGTTTTATCTCGAACTAATATCATTATTAATCTTAATTACTGCTTGTTACCACCAGTACAGATCTTTATCAACCATAAACATTTGCCAGGTATGTCTAGATCGTTTAACATTGCCATAAAAATTCGGTGCCATGTAGTCTCTTAGAATATGTCGTATCAGTTGTAATAATTCAGGGTGTTTCCTTGTATTAGTGGCAACTGGATGTTATGTTTAGTGACAGGATGCTATTACTGGTATTTAAAATAGCTATTGTGACTCTCTTAAAATCTAGGAATAAAACATCGGAGAAGGCCGGTGGGATCCAAATGAAGTAGTGCTTTGAAAAAAAGAGTTAACAAGAATATATCAGCTTATAAACTCTATTTTTTGCGGTTTAGACACTCAATCATTCGTGTATTCCATTTCTGGTTTGAATGACAGTCGTCACAAAAGGAATGTTTCATTCCTCCAAATTGAAAAGATTTCACTTCCAAAAATCCAGGATGAGAAATTACATGTCAAGCAGTAGTATTTGAGTGTAAAAATAAAAGCGAAGATTGAAGGCAACTCTTCACTTTTATGATTGACCGAAAAGAATAAAAACGATTACCGATAAACGAAGTTTTTTAAATTATCTCCTTCTTCCTCTTTATCTTTCGACTGCTTCCTTTTAGGGGTTGCCACAGCACATTATATGCCTCCATTTTATACGGTCGGCAGCATTTTCGCTTCTCACACCCATCCCGCTCATGTCCTTTTCTATTACATTCATGTAGCGTCTCCTTGATTTTCCTCTCTTCCTTTTCCCTGGCAGATTCATGTCTAATATTCTCCTCACGATATAGTTCCCTTTCCTTCTGATCACATGCCCATACCATCTCAGTCTTGCCTCCCTTTGCTTCTCGCTCAATCTCCTAACGTGTGCTGTACCTCTGATGTATTCATTTCTGATTTTATCCAGGCGTGTGACTGCAAGTGCCCACCTCAGCATTTTTAATTCTGTCACCAAGAACTCCGCTTCATGTTTCTTTTTTGTCGCTACTGATTCAAGCGCATACAGTAAAGCTGGGCGAACTGCCGTCTTATATATTTTTCCCTTCACTTTTGGTGGTAGTTTTCTGTCACATAATACGCATGTTACCTTCCTTCGTCCACCCAATCTCTTTCTATTCTCTTCTTAACTTCAATATTGAATTCCCCATCGCACTGTACTATTCATTTAAGATATATGAAGTCTTCTTGTCTCTTCACATCTGATCCTTGCATGCTTATCTTATCATCTCCTCCTCCATTCGAGACCTGGTTATCTTATCATCCTTTCTTCCATTCTTCCAAAACTGTTTTTGCTCTGCTTACTTTCATTCCCCTTTTCTCCAGGCCATCTCTCCATTTCTCCAGTTCTTTTTCAGCCTCATTTCTTGTCTTACTGCACAAAACAATGTCGTCGGCAAACAGCATTGTTTATGGTGCTTCTCTCCGTACTTCATTCGTGAGTCGGACTATGTCAATAGCGAATAGAAAGGGGCATACGGTTGATCCCCTGACTAGTTCCAGCCCTGACTTGGAACTAGTAAGTCATTCCTGTAGCACTTCCTATGGCTTTCTCACTGTCCCTGTAGATGTCTTTTACTAGCCTTGTACCCTTTTCTGGTATTCCGGATGTTCTTATGCAATGTCATAATTCTTCCCTTGGCACCCTATCAAACACCTTTTCTAATTCTACAAAAACACAATATAATTCCTTTTGTCATTCTTGGTGTTCATCCATTTGGCATGCGCAGAAATGCGCAGAGCAAATATTGCATCCTTTGCGCTCTTTGCTGACATGAATCCGTACTGTCCCTGGCTGACATCTACCTTTTGCCTGAGCCTTGTATCAAAAATCCTCTCCCACAGCTTCATGGTGTGGCTCGTTAATTTGATTTAGTTGACTATCTATTTAGTCGAGTATCTATCTTTCCTAAATGTTGTGAGAGAGTTTATCCATGCCTTTTGACTTATTTTGACCACATATAGAGACTGGTACACCATATATCTCGTTTGTCAGAGTTAATGATAAATTTAAAGATATTTAGGATTGGACACGACTTACAGTTAATTAAATCCATGAATGCGAGGCTTAGTTAACAAAGTTTGAACTTACCTTTCGTAGGGTGCATTACCATTAATATTTGATTTTTACCTATGAAAAGGAAAACCAGTGCACAAAATTACTGTTATATAAAAGGTTCCTTTGGGAAGAGTTCTGGTTGCAAAGAAAGATAGAATTCTTGTTTCCCAACACTGTACAAGGAAAAACATACCTGTACGGAATGCAACAAAGGTTACTATACATTCGAACTGAAAAGAATAGCTATAGCTATTCTTTCCAGTTCGGGTCCAGGATGAAACAGTATACTTGTTTGAAACAGTATACTTGAACGTTTTGTATGGTACATAAATTGAAACTGTTGATACCATCATGATGTTATAAAAACACAAAAGGGATGGTCCAATCTCCTGATGAAAATACTTACTTTTTAAAAATCCAAGGTGGTGTTTTACAGGGAGATATCCCTTCCTCCCTTCTTGTTCATTAAAGCTCTACAGTATGTTTTGCATAGATCACAAGCTTTACAAACATATGTCAGCTTTATTCAATCTGAGTTTATTTAGTTGATATATGTCTAGAACTCATCTAAGTATTTCAAAATGAAACTTTTAGCATACATTTTATGCCATTTCCCCCAATTTTAGAAGGGATTATTTTATTTGGAAGGGCACCTCGTTGATCATGATATAATACACAATATCAAATGGTAATCACCACTCATGACTATACTATACACCAAAAGTCCATTCAAAAGTAAAATGGAACAATAGTATTAATTAAGGGTAACCTTTTCAAGAAATCAATAAATAGTTGTAAAGCATCTAGAATATTTTTTTCAGCTTAAATAAGACACTACTATTCCAATAAACTAATTTTATCTTCACCAACCTTATACATTATTAGCACATCTAGATGTACTATTTTCCTTTACTTTCAGAGATAACTAACTGAACAGATGGTAACATGTGAAAGATAGGTATACTGAGACAGCAAACGGCAATGAAACAAAGACTAATCGAGAATAAAATTGATATGATTAAAGGTAAGGTTCGTATATACGCATCCATTATCATTTAAAGCGGTCAAACACTTCATCATCCTAAGTGCCGTCTCCGATCTGGAGGTTGGCAATCCTGGATCTCCATCACTGCCGGTCCTGCACTTCACGTCTCAGCTCCGCTTGCGTTCGCTGTGTTATTTTTGCTATCCTGTCAGTCCACGGGCCCTCTTCCCTGAAATTTTCCCATCTAGGATGTCGCGTTGTATACCGGTATGCCGTACTATGTGTCCGAAGTAGGACAACTGACGTTTCTTGATGCTTTCTAGTAGACATTTGCTTGTTCCCATCATCTCCAGTATCTCTTCATTTCTTTTCATCTCAGTCCAGCTCACTCTCAAAAGTAATAAACTCAGAGAAGACTAAAACAATGAAAGTCCAGAAAGTACCAATACCAAGCGCCACCAATATCATCATAAATGGAAAAGAATTAGAGCAAACACTTGCTACCAAAGTGTTTTTTCGTGGCACCCCAGTGATTGCCTTTCTTCATTCTGGCCCTATTCCCCTTTGCAGCTGGCTATTTCTGTTACCCCTAAACTTGCTTGACCAGTAGACTTCAGACTGCTTTGCGGGAATAAAAAATATTTTTAGAAATATTATTGGTAATAGTGTATCCCTGAGAAATCTGTTGCAAGCAGGCGGAAATACCCACTGTTCTCACATTGCCAGGTATCCCCTGCTGCCCCTCTTCAACGACCACCTGTTTGAAAAACAATGACAGTTATTTTCCAAAAATCAGGTTGGGGTTGTTCATCACATAAAACAAAACAATAGAAGGGGAAAATGGCGGTACGGCATCGCGTTTGGAAGGGGCGAACCACAGCACACGATAAAGAGAAAAGGTAAGGCATAAGTTAATGTATGACTTGAAATACATCTAAAAAATAACAGTATTTGAAGGTGATTTTTCAAAGTTACTAAATACTCATTATAGCCAGACCGACAAGGGTTTTTACAACAAGTTTGCGCATTTCTGTGACATGAAAGATAAAAAACCCCTTTTGTTTCCATTTTTAAAAATTTCCACAGGCAAAGGCCAAGATCATCTGAGACGGCCTGCTACCTATTAGAAATAAGAGTAAGAAAGTTGTAAGACACCTCGGATACTTGGAGAGACAATGCTTGTCATGGCACATGTGCTCAGAAGTTATAACGTGACCATTTTGTAGAATATAAATACTTTAAGTCAAGTTATCTCATGTCTAACTTTTCGTATATTAGTTGATCAGAGTAAGTTTTATTGCCTTATAATATCGTTTCAAAACCCAAAAAGAGAACAAAAGTATTATAAAGATAACTAAGTTGGCAGATTTGTGAAATGTTATATAAATGCAGCATTGCTATGAGTTGGAAAATATATTCAAAACATGTACAAAAATAACCCATCAAGATATCACAGCTACACAAAGATTAAAAACAATGCAGGGATAACAAAACCATAAAAATCTTAGTAAGGCAGCCATAAAACAAATCGTAGAACTCTATTTTCATTGTGGCCCAAGGCTGATCCCATGTTATCTATAATTTTTTTTGTTCGATAAGCATGCAGAAAATTGCCCTGGTTAATTTATTTACTTCCAGGAAGAATTTAGATTTTACTATTGACCTTAGTTGTTATCCTGCAGTAAGCTTTACTAAATACTATATGGAAGATTTTTGGTGCTGGGGGCAATCCACTGATGGAGAGTACCAAAATTTGTGGAAAAACCTTCTCTTATTTGGTCAGTGCTCCCAGGCCCTTCTCTTTTTAGCACAGCTAACGCATCATCTCTATGTAATCATGTGCTGGGGCTTCTACAGTACTTACTACAAAGCCTGCTTAACTCGTATAGCTGGCATAACTGCCATACTTCACTACATTGTAACTAAATATTGTAACATCAAACAGACTTAAATTGCCCCCATTTGATCCAAGGTGTACCGTCAGAGTTTCAGGTGTGCATGATTGTTTTTCTACCCGTAGCAGTTGTTGTTTATTTCCTAAACCCAATGCATGTACAAAAAGTGTTTCTGAGATGGAGAAGTAAAGCACAACAATGTCAAAACCAAGGTAGTAATAATTTTTTTTTCATCAAGGTGGGTGAACCACCAATCACACCTTGCAGGTTCCTCCACTGATATATATATATCAATAAAAAAAATTATGATGGAATACTGCTGCAAAGATATTGCATGTGAACAGTGATGGAAGGTGTCTCTCCTGTTAATAATCTATTCAAAGATTTGCCTTCAGTAATGGATAAATCAAGATCAAAGAACTATGTTTATCTCATTTGCCAAGCTATAACACCAATTCTGGAGGTATGTAAAGTGGTGTGCTTGTGCAGACTCAGGAGCTCACAAATATCAATAAATTTGTATGAAGATGATGATGATGATTGTATGTGCCATAATATTGTATAGCTTTAGCAACATTTCACATGAGATGAATGATATATATATATATATATATATATATAAACTATGGTAAGTATGTGATGATAAACAATACAATAGTTAAAATCAAATATCTTACAGGAAAGAGTCCTGCAGTCCGACAATATGAACAACTATGAAATGACACACTTTGATAAGATGATGAACAGTAGTATTTAGATCTTTTTTACAAAAGCTGTTGTTAGAGTAGTTAGTCCAATAAGATCTTTGATTGGTGATTCCGGTTTGGCAAGATCCTTCATATGATGATTGAAACTGTATTGGTAGACATTTTGTGAAGTCTGACAAAGGCATTGTTTATGAAGGTTATCATTGATTTCACCTGAATAGACATGTGTGCTAAAATCCTCTCAAGATGCAATATCTGGAAGAAATTTGAACCTTTCACAAGCTGCACACTAATTTGACTGCCCAAACTTTGGTACAATAATGAATTAATATTGCATAAAAGATTCTATTCAATGTATAACTATGTCATAGTTCCTAAGTACTCTGAGGCTAAAATCAACCTGAACTGTCTAAAACTTGAGTCACCCAACATAGGCATGCATTTATAGAAGGAGAACACTGAAGTAAAGTAAGGGCAATAAATCATGACACACACTTAAAGTACTGGTGTTTTTCTCCAATTTCCTATGCTTAAGTAAAGCATAATTTGGAAAACATAACAAATCACCCATAACTGCAGCCATAAAGTAAATGTCACTTTATTTGTTTCAGACATGTCCACTGGTTTCTGTTGGTAAGCCAGATTCTCTAAGACCTTCCTCTTCCTCCTCTGCCATTTACTTTTCCACTTTGCAATGTATGTTGTATGGTGTGGTGTACAAGGTGTCCAAAATTTCACTTTGTAATTCTAAGCTCTGAGTTTTTATCATTATTATTGATATACCATTTTCCAAAAGCAGTCATAGCCTAGTAATGACAGTCTTTTCTTGCCATGACAATAATAATATGTTTAATTAGTATTAGCAAACAAAAGCTCCTGCTTTATCATATTAGACAGATCAGAATTGCAACAGATGTAAATGGCATTATTAATAGAATACAGGAAATTGTGATCCTCAGTTGCTTCAATAGCTTTTATTTTTAACAGTCCAAGTTTGGTTTCTAGTTTATATGGACGGCCAGGGGAGGTTTTTTAGAATAAGCATCTGGAATCAGATGTCATGTTTAAAATGATGTGTTGTTGTGTTCTTGTGTACAGTGGTTTGGTAGACAACAAATGATTGTTAACTAAGAATGTGCTTTTTTTGTTGATAGTTACACATCTTGTCCTCAGTACATTTTTTACCAGTGTTGTTAGGTTTTTGCGAGTTAAGAATGTGTTTGTTGTGGATGTTGATGATTTGTTTTTTGTTGTTCCTGCAGCTTTAGCTAATATTGATGTTGTTTCTGTTGGTGATTTTCTGTAGCATATGGTTTTTTGGGAGGTGCATGTCAGGGTAATGAGTCTGTGGTCAATCCTTGTGCTGACGTTTTTAGTGTAGGGTGGGTTATATCAAAGTATATTGTTCCACTGCCTTTTTTTCTGATAGTTGTGGTTGGTACATATTGTAATGTGTATTTTTATCCACTGCTGTTAAGTTCCCTTTGGTATGGGGTTGTTGCTTGGTTGCAGGAGGCTTTGTGAGATGTGAGTAATAAAAGACATTTGTTGATAACATTTAGCATGTTTTTTGGTGGTAATTGGTGGGAAACTGCTTTCTTGGTGGAGGTACTGTGGTGCTCTGTGAGGGTTTGTAAGGGGCTGTGGGTGCCATGGCATATATTAGAGTTAACCTCTAAAATGTTAATGGTCTGTTTGTTGACTTCTATTGTAATACTTGGTACCTTATCATTGAAAATACACCATATTTCTCATTTGATAATTTCTGAGTTGTCTTTGAGGTGCCAAGTTCTTTGTCTCAGTAAAGTCCAGTGTTAATGTTCAACTTCTTTGCAGTATTTGTGAAAGGAGGAAGGTTCTGACTAGCTCATATGTTCAGGATTTCAGGTCAGAATATTCAGACTGTGTCAATAACCATGTTGACCTGTTTATGAATAACATCTTTAAAGTTCCTTTGATGATGATATTGGTGGATACTATGTTCACAGTGGCAGTTTGGAACTCATTAGTAGAAGAACAATGTTGGCAAGATGTATCAAGACATTTTGTGGCATTCCTGGTGGCAAAGTCTGAAGTTATATTGGATCATGATGTACCTGTAACCAAAAACAGTACAAAGTCAGGCTCAAGTGAAATGGAGCAGATTAAGTTCTGTTTCTAGCTCTTGAAGCTGGTTATAGTTTAATTTTTTGTAAGAAATTGCTTTGGAGCACAAAATGTGCTGGGAGTGAGAAGAGAGGATGCTGAGGACCGTACCAAATGGAGATGCATGATCCACTGTGGCCCGAAAGAGAAAGGTGTTTGTCAATACATGGTGCTAGAGTGATTGTTGAGTGGGTAGTTCAGAATAGGATTGAGATACATGGAGTACCAGATATTTCATTTTCATATTTCTCATCTAGAATCTCGTGATTACTAGAATCACGATACAAATACATAAAATATTCTTAATTATAAGTCTTATCATACACTATACAATAATATTACTAAAAAGAGTACCATATTAAAATTAATTGAGTACAATAACTCTATATAAGTCAGCAATCATGGTAGAGTGATGCACTATTTTCCAACAACGATTCAAGTAAATAGTAGATAAAATACATTTAAAGATTACAGAATAATACTGTTCAAAATTACCTTCTAGCCTCTCTGAGCTATCCACTAGTTAATTTATTGAAGTCTCTATTTTCACTTCTTCTCGTCAGTTTACGAGTACCATGATTGTACTATGATGCTTCTTAGTGGTATACAAACTTATTCTGGCATGGTATGCTGTCAAATGTGAACTGAACTGAGGTAGCCAGAACATTCGCGATTTATTGCGAGGGGACAGGAAGGAAGATTCACTAAAGTCACCAGACCCATCGGCGCCATCAACACAAGAACACATGCAACATGCCCAAGAAACCGGAACCTGGCTATACATGCTAAACAAACAAGGCACACACTGCACAACAAACTGTGAGGCCAAAATTAACTTTGTGATATACTGACTGATGTCTGTTCAATAACGTTGTGGTGTTTCAACAGCAGCAACAGTGATAGATAATATAATAAATAGAAAAGAGTCAAAAGACTACACTTCCCATCTCTATAAGCCTGTTTCTTAATATTAATTACTCTTGAGGGCATGTGCAATTTGAATATTTCAAGTTACAACATATATTTGATTTATAGTCTTACCAGGATATTTTTTGCACAACTAAACGTAGCCTATGTTTTCTACAGGAATTTTTTTGGTGATCTGTAAAATGTTTTTCTACAACCCATTCATTCATTAAAAGCACATTTTCTGTCCATCCATTTGATGTGCAACTCTAACTTTTTGTTTGGGTGTTCTTTTGTAATATCGGACCACAAAACCTCATTCTATTTTGATTTTTAAAACATGCAAATCACTGCTTATTGGATTATATTTGGCTTATCAGAAGGATATTTGAATGTGCCACGCCATCGATATTATCAGGGAAGACTGTGTAAGGATTGAACAACACCATTAGAAATAGTTGGCCATTGTTTATTGAAGTTGGAGCAGAGGTAACCATGTGAGTATTTTCTTGTCTGAGCAGAGAATAGAATGTTAGCCTTGGTTTAAAAGCAATGAAAACCTGAAGATGGAAAAATTGAAACAGACCCACACAAAAAATAGTATTTTCTTTTTAAAGGGAAGGAACAAAGGAGGAGAATGAGAGGGGTTGACTGTTGAAGAAAATGTCACTCCCTATGTATGGAGGCTTTAAAGCTATGGAAATAGGGGTTTTACTAAATTTGTTATTTGCACAAATTCTATTTAGAAACTAGGCACAAGACCAGGCCTAGTTCTGATTTGTTGTTTTCAGTTCTGCCACTGAGCTTTTGGGGGGTTTGAGGGTTATTAGTACTTTGATTTGTGAATTCTGTCTGGGTTTTTTTGTAAAACATGTGTGTTTTTGTAAACTCATGTATTTAATTGTGTGCTCTTACATGGCTTAAAAACACTGTTATTTTTCATACTGAATCATCCTTAACAACCTGTGTTGCTATGAATTACCCATGGGCAATATCATGTCGTCATATTAAGTTTTTTTGAAGAACCTGCTTATTATCATGTATAATTCATGTAACTTAGGTTTATGTAGCTTTAAAAGAAATAATATTTTCATGATGAAATAGTTGGGAAGTGATGTGTAGCACTATCTATTGAAAGAAAAAGGTGTTGTTTTTATTGGGAGAGCTACAAAAGAGTTCCTGACAGGTGAACATGGATTGGCTATTGGCTTAGAACTCAACTGTCTAAACCCACATTTGCCAAAGGAAATTGATCAGGCTCTAACTGAAAACGTTTTTTGAGGTCTTTTAACTGTAAGTCTGTTGAAAGGAGGAAGGTGGAATGGTACCCCAATATTTGAGCAGTGAGAGGTCAGAGGGGAGGGGCAACTTTAATTTTTTTTATCAACCAATGTGGTAAACTGACTGACAATTAACAATTTCTGCTTGAGAGACAAGGATAAGCTGTACATTCTGGACTAGGTGTTGATGAAAAAGCTATTGTAAAATCCAGTCTTCCAAATCATTATCTTCTAAAAGTTGTTGCATATGACATAAAAATTTGGTGGGCTTTCAGTCTCTTAGCTTCTCCAAATTCAACAGATAATTAAAGAATTTCTGTTCAGATGCTGGTGTTTTTTGAGTAAGTTTTGCCATAAGGAAATCACAATGGTTCTGAGGTTGTGTCTGGAGCAGTATATCCTGTATTTCCGGGTGTATTTTGGGTGGTAGAAATGTAATATTCTGCAAATCTGGTTGCCCTGGCTATTGTGCTATAGGTTGCAAATTGCTTCTATTTGAGTAAATCAAGTTGCTGCTTCTTCTTCTGAGTTCCTTATCCTTTCAGGATGTGGGAGATCATGGTCTTCTATCTCTTTCTCTCTTTTGACAGTGCAAAAATTTCACAGTCACTTCTCTTGAATTGGAGATCCTTGTTCAAGCTGGTAATGGATTTCAGTCTCTGTCTTCCTTTACTTTTCTTTCCTTTAATCTGCCCTGTTAACACCAAGTTTTCCATTCCTTCACATCTCAGTACATGACCCAGAAACTGCAGTTGTCTTTTTCTAATTATCTTCATCAACTTTCTTTTCATTTCTGCTCTCTCTAATGTCACTTCATTGCTCACTTTGTGAGTCCAAGATATTCTTAGAATTCTTCTCAGGAACCACATTTCCACTGCTTCTGTTCGTTTCTTCATGCTTTCATTGATGGTCCCAAGCATCACACCCACGAAGCAAAACAGACCACACATAACATTTAAGGACTTGAATCTTAGTTTTTACTTGAAACTGCCTGTTCTTGAAAACTATATTCATTTTACTAAAAGCATTCTTTGGTAAAGTTATTCTTTTCTTTATTTCATTCACACATCTTCCATCTGATGTTATCAAACTACCAAGATAAGTAAACTTTTTAACATTCTTTACAAATTCTCCATTGATAGTTAAAGAACACTTTCTTTTGCTGGTTCATTAGGCCAAAATGGAGGCTTAAGGCTAACAGATGAAACCAGGAGTATTAAGGACAATTGCACTGGTGTAGAAATCTCTTGTATGGTCTTTGTGAATAATATTTAGAATTAGAAAGAAATGTTTCCACTAAAATGAGCCAATCATTGATGTCTAGATCATAAGTTTAGATGTTTAAGTAATGATGACACTAGCTTTAATAAATATGGAATTAGAATAAACCCACAAACCACAGAAGTGTAAAAAAAATAGAGGAAACTCTTGTGTTTTTTCCCTACTATATTCTTAGTGACCTGAAAAAGAAATGATGAAAATTTGCCCATATTTATAGGATATTTAAATAGTTTACCTTTGTCAGTATTATAACTAACTGTATACTTATACCTAGATTCTATCAAGAGTGACTTTGTGATGAGACCTACTTATTGCTTTGGGTTGAGAGTATTGTTGGATGCCTGCAGTTACTGTAAATGATGGTGTTAAGTGTTAATAGTTTGTGTTTATTGTTTATTCTGGATTGCTGTTAAATGCTCTACTTTGCATTTGGACTGTTATGCCAATACCAGGTTAGTGTGGCAATGTTGTAATTGTTCACTATTTGCAACTGACATTCAATATCCTTTTAGATAAGATAACAAATTTTTCTCTTTAACCATACTCAATGAGGTTCACCCTTGGTAGGGCTAAGAGTCATTTTATTGGATAAGGGTACATGTTGCTGAAGATTCTTTCATCGTATATACTAGCACTTTTTATTTATTTGTTTAATATTTTTTTCAGTCCTTTGTCTGAAAACACATATAAGGTAAGTAGTCTCTTGCATAAAGGAGAACTGGGGTCACTTGGAGGGCAGGCAGTTAATGAAGCACTGGGTTACTACATTTTATGTTGTCTTTTTTGCCTTTGAAACATATTTTTCTAGGTTATTAGAAGAGCCAGCTGATGATCAGTATTCATGTTGGTGCCCCAGGCCTTCAGTTGTCTTTCATGTCTTACTGTCAGCAAGAATAAGTGCAGCATTTCTTTGCAATATCTCAGATTGTGATGAAACATATAATTATTGGGAGCCAGTAAGTAACAATTTAAAGCACCATTTTCCTTGTATATTATGCTCTTGATAGAAAAATGTATTGAGGTATCAGTATCAATGGTACGATTCTTTTATTCCTCTTTTATTCAATTTTTATATTCTTCCCACTTTTGAAGGAAAAGTGCTTTTTAGTTAAGACATACATATAACAGGTACATCAGTTGAAAGTTTTGTTGTATATTTACTCATAACCCAACCCAGCTTTTATTATTGTACAGAAAAACAGGAATTCTACATGTAGTATATATGTTGCAGCAGGTCAGTTGACTTGCCACAGAAGAAATGCAAAGTATATTGCAAGTATATTTGTTATTGCATATATATGCAAAGTATATATGTTATTGCATTAGTTTAATGTGATATATGCAGTATAGATGTATTATACTGAAAATGTCTCTTAGTAATTGTTATTTTAAACATTGATTTAACTGAAAAATTCTATATGGGAAGGGTAGTCAATAACCTGAAAATGACAATGGTTTTTGTTGAGAATTTTCCTTGCCCGTTAGGATGTTGGCAGTCATGGTCACCACACCCCATGATTTTTTTTGTTCTTTTATGATGCACCAGCTGCTATTGTTACTTTGACAATGATGTTGTTTAGACAATGACATTGTTTAGACTTCCCTCCTAAATTCTTTACTCTATACGTAATGAGTTAAAAAACCCAATAGTAAATTAACAAATTTACTTGAATATTACAGGTATGTGGCAATAAAAAGTTGGGTTTTTGCAATTCAGTAAATTCCAAGGGTTTCACTGAATTTTGTTTGATTATTGATAATTTCTTGGCAATTAGTTAAGCATTAGTCTACAGGAGCAGATTATGATAATTATTTTTTTGTTTTTCCTGAAGTGTATTAGGTGTATAGAAAAAAAGCATATTAGCCTGCATAGGATCTTTGGAATCTGCTTTTGCAATATAAGCTTTTTGTGGAAATTACAAAGAAAAACATGCCATTCCTATATTTTTGCTTGAAAGTTCCACAGAACCAGCCAATATATTAGTGTGATACAAGAGGGTTTTTTGGCAACAATGAGACAAAAATTGTGGAACCTTTAAGCAAAATTTACACTCACTCCTGCTATAGAATACAGAGTACCAGGGAAAGATACAAAATGGGCTCTGAGAAAACATGGTATTGACGAATGGTTTGTCTAATAGGAACATTTAATAGAAACATTGTTTACTTGGATGCAGTCAAAGTAAACAACAGTTAATAAAACATTAGAAGTTTAAGTGGAGTGCATCAAGGTTTAGTATTAAGGCCAAATGTTGTTCAGATTAGTTCCTCAAGCACTAGATAGAGGGGTTAGGAATTGTTTATCTGAAGTTACTCTATCCAGATGACCTAAATATCACAGAAAAACACTTTAGAGGAGCTTGAAAAGAGATGTTGTGTTTGGAACACTGGTATAGATAGCAAAAAGGTTTATGAGTTAGCACAACTAAAACAAAAGTCATGCTTGGTGGTCAAGAATAAAAATCAGTGTTTAAGTTGGGTGAACACCCAGGTAAGGTATGTGAAAAGGGCGTTGGAGTAAACTCAATTTAATGAAGCTTTTAAAACCAGTGCATGGATAGATTTTGCAGTGGACTGAAGCAAAAAATCATAGAAACAGTAAATTTTATATGTAGGAAATGGTCAGACCCACAGGTAGAAGCACCAGAGACAAATATGTGCTGTAACCCTTGTGAAAGAAAACCTTCTGAGTAAGAGGCAGAAACGACACTGATCATATATCAAATATCACGCAACAAGGGTATCTCAGGTGGTTTGGTCATGCAGAGAAATAAACACTGGTAACTGGACAAGTAAGTATAGAAACTTAATGCTACCTGGTACCAGCAGTATGTGGAGGCCAAACAGAAACTGTTAAAGAGTAGTTAAAGGGGATTTGTATTTTGTGTGAATTGGGGATATGAAAAGAGCACAAGACCGTTGTGCCTGGAAAAGAACCATTAAGAGACCCTTTCTAATCTATGAACATTAAAAGATGATGATGATCATGATGATCATGATTATGAACTGCCTTTGGGTTCTATTGGTAAAATGGTGGAATATTAATTTAATTGGAAGCCATCCTTTTTTCTGCATTTTGAAAATAGGCATCAGTAGCCACAAAATTTGAAATAGGGTAGTTAAAGGTAGTGGCCTAATTATAGCCGAAGGTTCTCAGGTGAACTAAAAAGCATTCATTTTTGCAGTGGTTATGTCAGAGCTGCCTCAATGCCTTTTGCTGGGTATACCATTAACCCAGATGTGATTCATAAGACCACCTGGACACCATATAGTAGTGCTCAAAGTACCTAACAGCTCATCAACACATACGTTTTCGATAAACTGAAATACTATTATTATTAACCTTGCATTAATTATGTATGCAAGATGTTTTAGTGCAATAACTTTCTATTCCTTGTTGGAATTTGAAGAGCCAGCAGGTCTAATAGTATCATAGTATGGCCTAATTTCTAAGATATTCTGTGAGTACTATGTTATAAATGCCTGTAGTTTTGTAGCTACTTATGCTTATTTTATACTTTAAATAATGTCCAGTTGTTGGTTATATATGGTGTTTGATAGCCACTTAATACCACATGTATATATAATGCTATTGATATCATTTTCTTTGTTTTGATTATTTAATATAAACTCTAGACTCATTACTTGATGTATGGAAAAGGATTCCAGACATGGGAGTATTCACCAAGATATGCAATAAGGTCATATGCATACATTCTACTGCATGTTTTACCTGCACAGCTAGTAAGGACATTGCTAGAAGCCAACAAGGTAAATCTGATTCATTGTTTGTATCTACAATCGTTGTTGCCATGTTGATTTTGATTAATAACTTTTTTATATGGATAATTGTGTCAGAATGAGAAAATAAAGCTCAAGCAGTATTTCCTTAATGAGGTAAATAAAGGGTGGGTCAGAGCAGCCAGCTAAATTTTGTGAATGGCTGACTAAAAGAGTTAAAAGAGTTATATGACCACTAATTGTTTTGAACAGTTCATTATTTTAGATGGTCTTTGACTCTGTATCTTAATTGTTTATATTTATATATATATATATACATACATATATACATACATATATATTTATATATATACATACATATATACATACATATATATATATATACATATATATATACATATATATATATTAGAGGCAGTAAAAATAGGATATAAAGACCCTTTTAATTGAAAGATACCCCTATCTCCGCCAGTAGTTCCATTTAACAATCTGGTGAATCGTTTTGCACTTGCGTTTAGCTAACCTTGATTAAAAGGTTATTTTTATTGTATTATTCAAATTTGCTTTAAACAAAGGAGTTGGCACCAGTGAGATTTAAGCCTTTGACCACCCAACAGCTTGGATATTGACTACCTAGCCATGACGCCATTGTGGCCATATCTCTTTTTTCCATCGTAAAGCCTTAGACTGTATGGAAAATTAAAACATTTTGAAAATGGATGTTTAAGAGAACCATTATTCTAAACAGTTATTATCTTCATGTTCATTGTCAAAATTTGTTTGTACCCCAAACTCTTTGAAAATCCAGGTTGGTATCCACGGAGCATGCTTTTCTCTTTGGGAGGAGGGCCACTTTGGCCTTGGTAACCCTCCTAGAGATACGTTTATAATAAAAATACCATTGGTGTTTGCTGCCATTCCGTTTCATACCGCCCCTTCTCGAAACACCTCAGAGCTCAGTTAGTTGGTATGATTATGGTCTGCATCGGAGTGATGGTTTTTGAACGTACATTTCTATTTTCAATTTTTCCTAAGACAATTTCACTGAAAAGAATGGCATCTGTTCCCTCGCAGACGTTTTAAATTAAGGAGATGTGAAGAATTTCCAAACCTGGGGAAACAGAAAACGCGATATCTTTAGCTTTCAGTACTGTCAGAGGCCTTTTTTCCAATTTTTTCTTTGTGAAACCTTTCTTGCTGTCGATTCAAATGTTACAACCAGCAGAGTCCTTTTTTTCATTTTTCCCTTTCTTTTACTACTTTGTCAATGTTTTCTGTAGTTGCTGTTTTGACCTTGCAATCAAGCTTTTCCTCAGCTACGTTAAGGGAGATACTCCTCCCTATTCAGGCTACTAAAGTGACTAGGTACATATATTTTATACTCTGACAATGCGGACCTACATACAGACAGGGATCGAGTTGTTTTGCTGAGTGGCGTCATACCTGTGTTGTTTTCGTATGTTTCTTTCTTTAGTGTTGGAAGCCATATTTCTGGAAGGGTGTAAGATACACTGTTTAAGTGATTACTATGCTGCAGGAAGTGAGTTTTTTCTCTTATTTTTCTTGTTGTTGTGCTGTTTTCCATGTTCGTAGCCCTTCTATTTTCCAAGTCATAGGCCCAATCTTTTGTACAGCAGTGTTCTTTGTGACTTTTGCTGCCACCTTTTTGAATAGGTCTCTTGCGCTGTTTATCTCCTTGACCCAGGGAGTGGTTTGATTCACCAATGAAGGAGGCAAGGCAGCCCTTACAATACAGTCAGTGAACTATATTGTTTCTCACTTAAAGTGGGACTCGTTTGATTTTGACGGAATCTTCATTGGTTCTTTGTAAGGCTTTCTGGACATCCTAAGTACAGTGCCCTTTGAATAAGAGAAACTTTTGAAAGTGCCTTTCTTCTTTTCTAAGGTCGCCTTTCTGATAGTATCCTCAGTATGAATGATAATGTTTCTTGTTCCGCATTCTAAGAAACCACACTGAACTGGTTTTATCTTATTTCCAGCTTGCAGCATTATGACCTTCAAAGCAATTTGTGTCACGTGACTCTTGATATTGTGATTTTATGAAATTCGCAACCAAGTGTTCCTAATTGACTTGTTCAATTCATGTGAAAAATCACTAGTTTCAAAATCATATTTATTAGATTTGTTAGCTTTACGATTCTAATTTCACCAAAGCATTGTATGAATTCCACTTGGATCTCATCAATTCCCACTGGATTATTATATTTCATTCTAGTTACTGCTACTTGTACTTCAGGTTGTAATATCGCAGGTTCTTCCATGTTATGACTTATTAACGGAGTCACTTTTCCTCCATCTTTTAATAAATCTTCGACATATTCCGGTTTTTACACTGACTTTTACCAAGGCATTCTAAAAATTGGTGAACTCTGCTTAGTCACTGCCTCTTGTAGGGACATGTACCTGTAGCTTGACTAATAATTCTTTTTCTAAAATGATCCCCAATTTTAACGGAAAATTAGCTGCTCGTTTATCTAGTATGACTCCAACTCACTTTTGATGCCATTGACCCCCAGAGTATATCATTGCCATTTCAATGAATTTTTTTTCAGAGCATTTTCTTCTTCCTTCGCTGATTCCCAAGATATTATTGTTTAGTCGTTTAGTTTCTTTTTTACATTTTCTAATCTTCGTGGCTGACATAATGTTCCAATATTTCAATTAGTGACTTTTAGTTCATTTTTCGAAGATTAACTGAATTCTGTTGCATGCTGGCCGTCTGACCGTTAGGTTTCACCCGTTGCGCATGAGGGCCCCGACCAGAGATGGCTACCGATATATGTAATTCCTTTACATCGTTCTTTCTCCTACAATTATTTACATATATTACTAGTTAAATTTGAGTAGATTACTACAGTTAACCACTGTGGACGGTCACCATTTCCCTTCGCATGCGCTCTTTCTCCCGATGACCAGGCGTTTCCTTGTCAGGTTTTAGTACTTCAACCTTCACTGCAATTAACTTGCCAGATTTACCATTTGCCTTAGCTCGTAACCCTGAGCAGCGACCTTGACCAGGTATTAACAGCTGGTCATGGGGGACTTAGAGGTACAGTTTAATGACTCAGTGGTCTCAGTGATAGTATTAGTGACAGTCATGTTGATGGTTATTTTTCTTCTGGCTTAGGCTTAGTTATTAAGACATTACCAGACTCCATTAATAAGGCTCTGGACAAGCATACTGTTTGCATATTGGCCATGGATGACGTAAGTGTTCATAACCTGAATCTCGGGTTTCGTTTAATTCCGCAAGTAATGTATGTTAAATAGTGATTTCTGATGCTGAAACCTTTATATGCAGAGCTAGGTCGTGAATCTATTTCTTCTCAAGAATTTTAAATTCCGGATTTCTAAAAGATTTACAGGAATTTTGAATTCTGCCGTTAGTTTTTTTACCCAGATTTTAATAAGAGTTGGTTTTCGCTATCTTCTTTAAATGGTACTGGTCTTTCTTTTCTAGACGACTTTTCGCTGGCGTTCTTCAGGTTTCTATTCGTTGCCAAATTTTATTCCTTCTTAACATCGATAATCTTTCTTGTAACTTGCAGTGCCTTGTATGGTTCTTAGCCATAAAAAGGCTCAAAGTGAAGTAAAAGGTCAAGACCTGTACCATATCAGTACATCCTGCACCCAATTATAGGAGAGAGCCTTGGATACTTAGGAGGAAAGCGAAACTGTTATGCACGAGGGTAAAAATGGGGATTATCGCATACAACTGCAAAAAGAATTAACATTATATACTGGGAAACTTACCAGGATAGAAAAGATGCTCAACCCAAGTTTGTGGAATTGGAAATAAGCACCCACTAAGACTAGCAGCAAGTATGCACACGAAGGAGCAAGAAAACAAGGAAGAGTTATAAAAAGGCGAATATACTGTACCTATAAAGATGTAATATAGTGTATAGGTAGGTAGGGTGGTGGAGCTAAAGACTGAGAATTAACAAAACAGAGAAAAGTTAACAAAAATGAATTCATCGCTACCCTAATTGTTCATAGAGAACAATGGTAAAAAACGATAAATGGTTTCTAGTCTGGCTAAGGATAAAACGAAGAAATCAGATGAACTTGAATGTCTTTGCAAGAAGCATGGTTCAGTTAGTGTCCACTTATGATGCATCGTATGGATGTAATAAACAACTGCATATATTGTAAATTAACTGTTATTTTGATGTTTTCCTTTGCATTTTTTCTTTTAATTGCCAGTTTTATTTAGCAATAGCGATGTTTCTTCTCTTTCCTACAGTTAGTTTTGTTTTACTACATTCGTTTCATGCTGGCTGTGTTATGTGCAGGATGTGAAACCTATTTCTACAAGTAAGTTTTTCTTTTCTGAGGGTATCTGTAAAGAATTTCACATGTGTAATTACGTCACTTCGCTTTGTTTGTTATTTTTAGTTGTAATGACCATATTTGTTTTTCCCAAAAACAATAAATGAGATATTCCAAGTTTCTGTAAGAGCAGAATTACTTTTCGGTAGTGAGACTTTGTCCGTAGGGGGAATCTGATTTAACTAAACTGGAGAGAGATGGGATGAGGATGATAAGGTGAATCTTTGGGGGAGATAAAGCTCACTATTGAGTGGAGGACGAAATAATGTATACTTTGCACCAGGGAATGTATACAGAAGATTAGGCTGCGAGGGTTTGGTCACGTGAAACGGATAGCAGACTTCTCCTGGGTGAAGAATTAAGAGGCCTTTCTGTGGCTTGTAAATAGGGAAAGGTGGCCCGGTGAAGTCCTGGGGTGAGTTGGTTGCTAGTGATTATAGGAATCGTATAGACTGCAGGGAGAACTTGTAGAGTACAAACTTAAGTGGGGAATAACTGCCTATAAAATACCGTCTAGTCTATGCTACCATAAAAACTGACGGAAAGTTAAAGAGACGAAAAGAAAGGAAGACGACTTCACATGCTATTTAATCAAATGGAATATCTTGTAAGCTGGTTCTAACAAGTAATCCTTTTCTAGGTTATCCACCAGTGAGGCTGCCTCTTGTCTCCTTTGCTACCTAAAGAGAATGTTCAAGTACTATTTGGCATGTGCGGCTTTTACATTATTTTATTTTTATCACCTTTGATCACAGCCATACATTTAGGCGGTGTTTGTCGTTATTATTTTTTATCAAGACTATCTAGTAATTGATACGTAAAATAATATACTGTATTAAATACCCAGTAACAAGGTAGAAAAAGTGAATACGTGCACATATTCTGTGCTTACAAGGGTTCAGTGATATACTTAACCCACAAACCTGTCAGTTCATTAGTATTACTTTTTTTATTATTATTTTATTATAACTTTATTATTATTATTGTATCATTATCACAGTAAAACTGGTAATGCATATCCACTTTCAGGTTACATCCCTTAGCTCTAGAAAGTGTGCATGTTGTCTCTGTGAAAAACATAAATAGGTGGCCTGCTCTTTAGTCTCTTAGCCGAGTACTTTTCTAACAGCCCTTGCCATACCTGTGAGGCATGCTTTTTCCAGTGACTATATTTCCGGTTCAGTCACGTGTTTCAATTTAATTCTTGAAATTTTTTAGACTCCCCGAAACACACCGATGACCACTGCTATTATTGGAACTTTCTTTACTTCATCCTTTCACATTTTGGACATGCCACATCGATTATTTTGCAACTCATTTATTTCTTATTCTTCAGCATGATATCTGGTTTGTTATGACCGATACGAGTTTCAGTTTGAGTGGAGAAGTCTCATAATAATAATGCTTGGTCGTTTTCAAGTACCTTATTGTCTTTTGTCACCATAGTATTGTAGTATTTGTCGTCACATTCGAATCCAAATTTCTTGCAGTGATACCATTGCGTGTCAGCTGCTACTATGTCCCCAGCTTTTCTCTGGGATAATATTTGGCATTCAAATACCACAGGCACTGGTGTCGTTCCTTTATTCGCACAATCTGCATTTTGGTTATACGTGTTCTTTTTCAATATTGCTTTTTACCTTGTTCGTTCTCAAGGCTTGGTCTTCTTTAGCTAAAATCATTCCCACTGTTTCTTTCTTTAGATACCCACTCTTTAGCCAACTCCATGAATTCTTTTCATCTCTTTTGTCCATTAAATCCTTGTGGAAAATCGAATGAAGTTTCTTTTGGTGGTGTCTCTTCTTCCTTTCCTTAGTAAGCGCTTTTTTCTAATCATCCGGATCATCTACATCGGAAACAATACCCTCTTTTCCAACTTCTCCCAATAACCTTTCGCTGCAGTTGTTAATGTAATAGCCAATGCTAGTTTTTTCGATCTTTGCACATTCTTTAACACTTAACAATTCTATGCCTCTCACTGATGGTCTCCAGTATTATAGGTCTACGTCGCCCTGGGGTGTAGTGCTCTGTAGATGTTTAGCAAATTCCTCGTTTTCCTGTCCAGTTCTTGTAATTCTAATCTTGTCCGATTCAATATTCCTGTACTGTATTTTATTATCTTATTTTTTGTTCACTGTAATCATATTAGGTCATCTTGTTTCACCAATATGGTCAGTTGGAACCAAAAAGTCTCACAATATCTTATACAATGTCGCGCACAACATTAACTTGAGGGTTGGTTAAGACTCTAATCTGCTTGATCGCAGATTCCTTATTAACTGACTTGTTGGGTCAGATAAATATTTGCTTTTACTAAATTTGGCCTCACTGCCCGTTCTAATGCTCCCTTAATAAAGGTCTTTGTTTCTCGTAGGTGCCATCTTTCACCTTCAATCATTGTACTTTTTCTGGCACTTTCTCGGGTTTGCTAAGAATTTTACTGTAAATTTATTCACATTCCATTTTTTCCTTTCTCGTTTGTTACATTTCCTGGGCGTGCTCTCTGTGCTAACTACGTTATTCTCACAATGACAACTAACTATTTCATTTTTCTTTCTTCTGAGGCCAGTTGTGCCTAGATTGATCGGATATTTACCACACAGAAGTTCTCTTTCACAGTTCTGCCTGGATACATATACTACGTTTGTCGTTATTGTTCCATGGTTCATCTTTAAAAGTTGCCTTACTCTTCAGTCCATCTCTTGAAGCTCAGCTTTTTTCCAATTAAGAAAATCAGCCAAACACCTCAATTCAGAAATACTCCACACATTACTACCTCGGATGATACTTAACGATTCAATTTAGTCTCCAGAACCTTTCTTTCCCTTCTCACATACTCATTGGCCACCTTTTCATTTATCTCTTTTACCTTTACTTTATCTGCCTGTAGTACAAAGTACAAGTACAAGTACTTTTCGCCTTTTTTCAGCTATCGTATAACTACTACCGACATTTCTGTCTAGTCTGATTTGATTTGATATCTTGGTTAGATACCCTTATAATGTATTTTTTGTACAATTAACCTTATAGGAAATGTTAAAATCTCACCCTAACCTTAACGACTAAACGACTAAGGATTCACCAGAGACATTGAGATTCTATGCACTGTTTTCATTTAAATATACAGTAGGTTAGGAAATACATGATAATAACATGCATAAATGATTATCATGTATGTATATATATATATATATATATATATATAATATACACACACACACTATATTTGAAGCATCTAAAAAATAGACAGCTACATGAATATTCAAATGGTACTGCACTAATTCTTTTCGAAGACCTGAAAAAGAAAGAATTGTGGTCATTGCATTGTCATAGCATTGCCCAAGTACGAGAAGACAGAAAAAAACCCTTTAAAAGTAAGGGAATAAAGCAAACGAAGATTACATCGAATAAAATGCACTCTAATTTACACAGCTTTTCTAGTTGTTTTCAAGCACTTGAAAAATTAAAAGAAAAATCTTTTTTTTTTACCAAGGGTAGCGACTAGAGTAAAGCCTGACTATTTTTGTCAGGACCTAGATGATGTAAGCGTACTGAAATTAAAGACAAATCTTCAATTTGCTTTGTGTATATTAGCTCCCAGCCGGTCCTTTGTCTGGTCACCCCAGCGTATGTCATTTGGTTCCATATGTGGCCAGTCTCTTCACGTGATTTAGGTTGCCTGGATTCTATTTCTGCTTACTTTGTAAACCTATGATGACACTGAAAAAGATGTGTGTTATGTATGTGTAGTATATGTGCTATATGTGTAATTTAAATCTGCATGTACTATGTATACGTGAAGTAGATATGTGTTTTTAATGTATTTGTTGTGCTTATGCAGTATGTGTGCTGTCCGTGTAATTTCTGTTTTGTATGTGCTGTGTATGTTCTGTAGGCAATGTGTGTTGTTTGTGTGTATCTTGTGAATGTATAGTATGTGTGCTGTTGGAATAATTTCTATGTTTTTTTTGTATGGTTGTGCATATGAAGTGTGTATGCAGTGAACTTGAGTTGTTTAATATAGTTTGTGATATTCATTTACTGTTTATGTTGTATGCATTTACTATTATTTCTTATCATACTATTATCTTGGTGGTACTTGTGGCCTACATAATACAAGCAGGCCAACAGAACCACTAGTGTGTATAACTTCAACGTCAATTTTGATCGATTGAGGCCAACTGGTCTGCACATTTCTCTCTTCTCTAAATTCATTTTGTTGGTCTTCTGCACGTTTGTGTGTGTTACGCATGTGCATGTTGGGTCAGATAACATGTTGCTTTTTAATATTCTTGTATTTACTTTGTATCCCATATGATTACTTTACTTGCCGATCTCTTTTTTCCCTAATATTCACTGCATTTTTTACCATTTTGTTTTACCGAACAGGTCAGTGGTGTATCAGTTTGGACCCCACATAGCAAGGCTGTTGTTTGTATTTTTGGTTTTCAGTTCAGGAATGTTTGTATCTTCTGCAGGTATGTCATATAAATGCGCATCGCACTTTGTTTGCATACATCTTTGTCAGGTGAGATACTTCGGTCCTGTTTAACAGTGGTTTACTGCAGGGACTTTGCCCAGTATAATTTTCTGTTCCATTACTTTGGCTCAGTTTAACTATGATTGTATACTGGCATTCATACGAGCCATTTCTTTTTTCGCTTCCCCCTCCTTTGTTGTGGGTAGCCCCAGAATAAGGGAAGAAATAAAAAAATTCAAGCTAAGAATACAGTGGAATGTTATTGTCGCCTTTTGCACCGAAATTTTAAAGAACCCTTGATTATTACAGAAAAAAAGAGTGAAATGAAAATTGTAAACGAAAGGTAGCATTTGAAAATGTCAGTGTAGGACAGTGACTTCCATCTGGCTGGCTTTTTATACCCTGTGGATCAAAATGGGTCATTTGAAGCCCATAAAGGCAACTTTGGGGCCAATAAGCTTGGCGTAGTGCTTTCAACTTTAGGTAAATTTTTTTTATTTTGCTGAGGTACAGCAACACTAATACTGTTGCTACGCCTAGGCTTTTAGTTAATTTGAAGGTCTTTTTTAGTAGGTTGCTTGAGGTTATTATTTAGCTCAACATTCAGAATTTCCCGGATTTCACTGATTAATAAATTAATCACATAATCGTATACATATGGTTTTGCTTTTTTATGGTTTGTTCAAAGACCGTACAAGAAATAAAAAAGGGGAAATCTTGATGTAGATACCAAAAGAATATGAAATGTACTCGTATCCCAATTTTTTTTCTGCTGTGACTTAGAGGGAGATAACAAGTGTGAAATCCTGGTTCATTGCCATTTGTATCATGCGGAGGAAGCTTAGACATCGCAAATAAAATTATCTTCATTTTAGTCAAGAGCTTTTTTGCTGGCTGCCGACAGGAGACCAGAGTTAGAATGCCCACGTCGAATGGAAAACAAAGAGAGAATCGAGGCAGCCTGGCATATCTTGTGACTGGCTAAGGAAAACAAAGAAGATTAAAGACTGCTCGACATTTTTATTTGACATACTGCCGGCCACAAGAAATTAGATCTAATCAGCATCTTTCGAAGCTCGCAGATTTTAGCTATACCTGAAAGAGCTAATGTATCTCGAAAAATTATATGTCTTTAAGCTTCTCAAAGTGGCTAAGATGTGACTAAAAGCATGCAGACGAACATTAGACACTAGAGAGAAAGAAATTGATCACAGAAATTCCCTTAGTTGATTCACAACAAGACGAATAACTACTTGTTGTTGCATTGATATCCAAAATGAATAATTTTAGCCCAGTTAATTTTAATTTCTTGATTTTCAAGTTATGGTGTAAACTGGTAAGAAACCTAACGAAGAATACAGGGATCAAGGTTTTTTTACCTGAGATTGGAGGGGTAGGGAGTTTACATTAGTTGCATTAGAGCAGAGCAGAGCAGAGCAGAAATGGTTTTCGTTGGAGGAAGAAGGAAAGCGAATTGTTCTGTTTTAGGCCCACTACTATGTTGGCAAGAACAATTAATTTGTGGTGGGGATGCTTTTCAGGTTTTCTGTTATAGTAGCCAACCAAACTGATTAATATGTAGCATTTACGTATTCTTGCCATTTTTGGCATCTAGAGGGATGAAATTTTGCATCTTGTTTCCGGTGGGAATTTTTGAAGTTGAAGTTGGTTTTTTTTTGCTATGACGGCAATTTTGCGTTTTGATTGGACCTGAACTTTTCCATGTAAGAGACTTTTAGTTGTTTAATAACATAATTTAATAGGTAGATGCCTTTCCTGACTCCAAGTAACGTTGTTTGTTTGGTATCCCAAAGTTTACTTATTTTGAATAATCCAACCCACCACCTCTTTGTATTTGTTAAATTGAGCTTGTTACTTGAGCAGATCGTCTGAGCCTTTTATTGTTCTTCTAATATGTACTGGATACCAAGAAGCTTGTTGATTGCAACAATGAGTACTAGTAGTTGGTATTAATCATTTGTTTTTATAGTATTATCTTTTCTAGATTTAGTTAAATTTTCAAGTCAGCTGTCTTTTTGTCTTGTTTTTGTCTGCAGCATACCTACCAAGCAGCTTTGCCATGCTTACCTGCATGTTCGCGTTTGGTGGCTGGTTTAACAGGAATTATCCGGTAGGCTGCAGATATTTAATTTTTCGATTGGTCATATGATTTAGTTTTACCCCGAAACAATAAGGAATTCAATGATAACTTAGTAGGATCCTCTGTGGCATTTTTGTTGACATGCTGTCTTCAAAATGGGACATATTCATGAGTTTTGGCTTGTAGGTACAGCTTTACAGTTGTCAACAGTATTTTCTGTGCGAGACCTTGAAGTTTAAATACAGCACGAAAAAAAATTCGAGACGATTGATTTAAGAAACTTGCAGAAAATCCATGGCGCTCACTGGAATGCCTTTGTTGCAACGACCAGGCCACACAGGCACTGTTATCATCACGATTGTACAGACAACGCTTGAGCTGCATCGATTATGTATCAAGACTTCCACCATGTATAGGTGCCAAATTGGTGTTTTATCGGACACCAGACGAGTGAAGAAGGAGGGAAAGGAGCATGTGGCAGATAGCTGAGCAAAATATGCAAGCAATCAACTACTGTTGGAGGGATGTGCTCAACCATGTTGGAAACAGAAAAGAATGGTGCACCCTGTGTGTTTTAAGCCACCCAGCGCGAGAGGAACTTATTCAAAGCGACGTCTTAATATGCTAATACCCACTTTTAATGTGTCCTTATTTCTGATTTTTCGGAAGTAAAGTTGTAGAGCTTCGTACCATGTGTATCATTTACCATAATGAATATTGACATGCCCAGTTGTGGTTTTGTTGTAGTTGGATAGGACCACCTTTCCTGCAGTTTCAACATTAATATGAACTTGGTAGATAAGATTTTGGTTATATAAGATTGCATATATCAAGAGGACATCAAAAGGAGATTGCCAACAATTAGCGCTTATGACACTTCATATTTTGGAAATGAAGCCCCAGCTATCAACACCAAAGACGAAAACAGAAGCAAGATACGACTAAGGTGTAATCAGTTTCTGTTGATTACAAGTCATTCATGCGATGTCAATATGCCTGTACAATTTGACGTTATAATATCCTATACTTAAAAAGTGTTTTCTGTTCATTGCAGTTTAATTATATGACAGTGTCTTTAAATACAAATTTTTTTATTTGAATCCACTGTTATTGGCTCCTTCAATTCACACGACGAAGGTTTAGTAAAGAATAAGTACGATAGGAGCTATTTGATTGGGTATATTTTAATCTTTGTGATATTTGATGCAAGACGACTTATAATTTGACGTATTTACCTTACCTCGTTTCAAGAGACATTTTTTAATTTCATTTTAATCTTTACTACTTTAATCCAATGCTTGTCTGGTATATTTTTTCCTTGGTTATTTCTTGATCTCTTAATTTAGTTCAGTGCTTTGAGTTTTGTTGTATTGTTTTTCTCCCTGTTAATTGGTTAATTTGATTTGTATTGTGGTGTCCAGTTCTTTTAAACGTCCTTTTTTTGACGTGCGGGATAATTTTCTGTCACATTGAAAAAGTCAAGCTGGCAAATCTTTGGGTTGCGCCATTTGGTACCTTTAAGAACAAGAGATACCTAATTAGAAGGTTGTCTTGGTTTTTGAGTACTGTAATTTGGGATACCGCTGCTGCTGATTATACTTAACTGATATAGCTTTTATCAACCCAAAACTGCTTTGTGTTGTTCTTCATGTTAGGTTGCAATCTTTGGTATTGCCCTTGGTGCTTTGATAGGATGGCCCTTCTGCGCAGCCTTAGGGTAAGCTATATTTTTTAGCTAAAATACTTTTTTTGTTTGTGTCAACCAGTGATTTTATTGGCATTTTGAAGTAATTTTTAGACAGATGGTTGCAGTTTCTGATTCTTAGATATTGAGTTTTATTAGATAGTTGCTGCAACTGTATCTGGTCCCATGTGGACCTTCATGTGATAAGTATATATGAACCATGTTTCGTTTTTTGGTTCTTAAAATGTTTTTCTTTTAATTTACTGGTTTCACTGAAAAAAGGTAGGTAACGTCGCTTGTAATGGTAGAGATACTGTGGATGAATGGAGGACAGCTGTATTTAAAGAAAAGATAGTTGGTCACGTTGTAGATAAGAGACTTCCCCACCCCAGCTGTTCTAGGGAAACACGCACAGTAAAATTATACAATTACACCTAGTCAACCTTTACCTGAGAAAAGTGAACTTTGGAGAACATTTAATAAAACAATATTTCAAGACAAGACTCAACGTTGGAACCACTTAACAGAAAAAGTAGTTATAGAGAAAAGGGAAATTAAGGCCCAGGCAAGATCCATTTCTCAATTCTTTCAAATAATTATAACAAGGTTAGATACTGTAACCTTTCCAGATAGAGGGGGTGGGGGTTCAAAGGCCACTGCTGAAAACTTTTTGAAAAATATGAAGGGTCTTTGTTTTGGTTTTGATTTTTACAGACTTGATCTGAAATTTACTGAGGAATTTTTTTTTGTATACAACAACTTAAAAAGTAAGTCATCGTTAACATGACCAAAATTTTGAAACTTTTAAAGAATGTCAGAACATATATTTGTTATAAATAATTTGAAAGCTTGTGAGAAAGCAGCCAAAAAATCAAAGGATCATACCCATAACTCAAACATTTCACGAATTATGAGGATTTTTCTGGTTTAAATAATCCAATTATTTGAAATTGCTCAAATTTGTAGCTCGATCTCTCCTTTGTTTGCTTGTCTTTACAAGAGCAAGCAAGGGTCAGGGAAGATTCTTTCCTCTGAAGGATTGAATGAACTTGTTATTCTAGAGAAGCAATCAATTGTAAGAAAAATTTTTTCCTTGTAATTTGACCAAAATCTATTTGTATTCACTTACTCAAATGGAAACATGTGTCAAGTGGATAGAAAACCACTAAGCCATTTGATTTATTCTCGGTCTGGCATATCATTGTTTACAGAAAGAAGAGGGTAACACTGTTCATTGTTGCCAAAAATTTTGAATCAGACCACAAAGTCAAACAGAGGGGGTGATAACGAAAGAAACTAAGTGACAGCAAAAAAATAAGAAAAACCTTCAATAATCATAAATCCCTCGTACAAACATGCCCGTTGCTTAAATATTGGGACAAGAGGTGTAATCGTCAGGAGAAGGTAGAAAGAAAATTTTGGAGTTTGTGAACAATGAGTTGAGGTTTTCAAAATCCTACGCAATGAATATTGACAATGAAGTAAAGTTTTACATTTAAATGGAGGCTAATAGCCTAGGAAACTCTCCAAATTTGAATTAATAGGAATCAGTACTTCTCAATATTTTGTGAACATTGTACGCATTAAAAACATTAGAATTGACAATATGCTTATTGGTTTTTTAGAATCCCAATTGTTTATGACATGGTCTTTCGGCAACATAAGATTTGGCTCTTTTTGGAGTGGAGTTTCGGAGTTTTTGCTGCTATTATGGTAACACTTGTTTTTAAACACGTTGTATTATTTAATATTTTACTTATAGTATATACCATTTAAGAAGGTATGGTATTTTATTCGAGCTCCGTTATGCTTGTATCTAATTTTGTTTTTCCAGTTTCTTTGAATGGTTTATTACACAGCTTCCCAACAGTTTTACTAAACAGTTTTACCAAACCCAAGTAAAGTACACGGTTTGAGTGGTGCACGGACGGTGCAAGGGTCATACTTTAGTTTTGCTCCACGATATGACTGATGCTCATAAAATATTTGGTAGGAAAGTATTTAAGAACTATCTCATTAGCAACTACTACTACTACCACTACTACTACTACTACTACTACTACTACTACTACTACTACTACTACTACTAATACTACTACTACTACTACTACTACTACTACTGCTACTGCTGCTGCTGCCACTGCTCCTATTGCCGTACTTCTACTTCCGGTCGATGACTGAGCAACGAGGCACTAGATTACGTCACACATCCCAACTGGACATGCATATTTTCAATAACCGAATATTCTTAATCATTGTGCCACTCAGCATTGTATATAGAAAATTGATCGCTGTCTTGGTGAGACACTTGCTGAGACATGCACTTGCTGTTGTTACTAGCATGTGCGCTAGCATTGGTTTGTCACTAAAAGTTTCTCCAGATAGGTTTAGGCTTCTGCCCAGGCGTACAGCGGAAATCTAAGCTAGTTGTAAAACCTGGTTATTTGTTACTCCTTGTCGCCAGTTGATGTTTTTCCTTTAGTAAGCATCTCCGTATAGATGCTTTCTAATCCTTTTACTTTTGGCCTCTTGAGTGCCCAGGTTGCCCTTCTATGTAGCAAGATTGTTTTAACAGTGCGCATCAAGAGTGGTGAAGAGGGAGAAACAGTCGATCTTATACTTATTGAATGCAGCCCACTACCCAAGCTCGAATATGAGACTTGATAATGTGGCGAAATTGATACATTGGAAACTTTGTGAAAAATATGGTTTAGAGAGCCAAGAAAAGTGGTACGATCATCGTCCAGAAGGATCTGTTGAGAACAATGCATTGAAATTCTTTGAGATATGAATATCCAATATGAAAAGGAAATAAAGGCAAGGAGGCCGGATGTTGTTGTTGTAAACAATAAAGAAAAACACTGGTTTTTCATTGATATTGTATGTCCCTTCTATAGTCTAGTCTAAAGAAGAAAAGGATAAGATAAAGAAATATTACGACTTGAAGTTAAAGCATGAAAGGGTTTGGGGTATGAAGAAGGTTCAAGTTATTCCTGTAGTCGTTGGTTCACTAGATAGTATTTCAAATAAATATGAAGTCTGAGTAGAGAAACTAGGGACCCTTATAAATATCCCTCCAGTTCAAAAATCTGCCCGGCTGAGAACAGCTAGAATCCTCCGAAAGGTACTTGATTTATGGAATGTGAAAAAAGCAGTTTGCCCCTGAGTACTTGTTATAGGTCGCCCAACAGAAAAATTTCGGCAATTGCACCAGCCAGAGCAATAAGCTAAATTTCATGTGATAATAATATGATTATTATCATTATTTTGTTGTTATATTTATTATGAAATATATTTATACAGGTTTATCTCATCAGTTATAACATACAACGTGTACAAAACTGATGTCAATTGGAGACCTGTATGTGTATGATTGTGTAATAAAGAAAAGGTGTACTTTTTAAAAGTCTCACACTTTAGGTTCATACACCATCAGTTTTTTGTTGTATTATATCCATAGAAAGTAGACCATTTGGAACATAACTTAACCAGAACACCACTTGACCTTGAGCGCAAAGGTACCAGTGCCAAATAATATTTGTACATTCAGCATGATCTAGGTATTTAGTAATAGAATTTATTTAGGTTCAATATTAACACTCGCATATACATGTCAGGTTTTTTTCTCACTGCAGATACCAGTAGTGGCTATAGACTCGCATTTTTATGGAAAGCAAGTGATAACTCCACTTAATATTGTGCTATATAATGTCTTTGGTCAAGGTGGACCAGAACTCTATGGTATGTTAATACCAGTTAATGTTAGGATTCATTTTTCTTATTTTTTCATGTCATTACCATGGTTCTTTTCACAGTTTCTGGATATATATATATATATATATATATATATATATATAGATAGATAGATAGATAGATAGATAGATAGATAGATAGATAGATAGATAGATAGATAGATGACAAGAATTTGAAAAAAGAGCTTGAGGGGGAAACAGTATTTTCGCTACTGCAATGGATAGGTTTTGGAAAGTATTAAGACTCTTGCAGATTTTTATTTCCGTTTATCGTATCATTATTGTATTTTTGCAGCGTAAACGCTGATTGAAAATGACAGTATTTTTTAAATTTGCGAGGGATAATTAGGTCTCATATGTAAAGTAACTCTTATTGAAATACTGTATGCTGTGAACCAGGAACTTTTTGCTGTGAACCTTTTGAGCTACAAGTGCCACGACCATTAAATACCTCTGTATTTTTTGTGCGTTTGGTACACGTGGTCCATTTAATTTATCTCCAAGTCTTCATCCCCATAATAATTGGGAGGACCTTTATTAGCTGCCTTGTGTTAATTAATTGCCATTTCCTTTAACTGGCAGTAGATTTTGAAAGCTACTTGAGCGTCACCTGGTAATATTGCATTATATGTCAGTTACAAAGCTAAATGCTTATGATTTTTGAATCAGTAATTTGTTGTTTTGGTTTTGATTTTGAGCTACTCTTTGTTAGTAATATTGTTTGAATTTTTTCAGTTGCACATCCATCATTTTTACTTTTTACCTTGCCAAATTCAATGATCGACATTCTTTGTTTTGTTGTAATTTAGGGACCGAACCTTGGACTTTTTATTTCAAAAATGGATTTTTGAACTTTAATATTGCATTTTTCATGGCCCTTGGTGCCTTACCAGTCTGTGTAAGTACTTGTTTCTTTCTTTGTGACACGTCTGATTTTCAAGTATGAACTAATGCGCCATTGCATTGCACTACGTCAGCCTGCGGACAGGTAAATCGAAGGATAGTTTCAAGTGTTGATCAAATTACATCTTTTGGTGTATGTAAACGCGGATATTGAAGACCGAGAGCATCGTATACAGCTAAATAATAAAACTATTTTTTTTTTAATTTTAGCCTCTCTCTTTTAAGCCCCCGTGTGTTAAGCATAGGATCATGAGTTTCTCTTGACGTTTTTGCAGAGAAATGCTGCAGAGAATATCTTGGGACATTTACGTTTGGGGCTCGATAGCTGCTTGCTTTTTATCACCTGAAATCAAATCATTACTAAATTAAGGTCACATTGAACCAGTGATTGTTCCAGGAGGCGGTAAAAAGTTTGTTTAAGCACCTGATGTAAGCTGGAACAAGTCATTTAAAGACCATTTAAGGGGCTTGTTTCACACGTAGCTTGCAGAAGAAACCCATCAACTCAAAGCTCAGAGAGATAATTTAAGTGCCTCCAAAATAGCAAATCGTTGAATGGGTTCTTGACACCTGGAGATAACTGTCAGAGGAAATCATTCAAAAGAGCTTTAAAATGTATACTAGTATACTTAGTGGATCACTTGTTGGATTTGAAGATGACCAGTTCATGTGTATTAGGTTTGACCCATATATAAATTTACAGGCTCGCCTTTAATATTTGGAAGAAAGTGAAATTGATCCATTTCAAGCGATACCGAAAAATTGGGTTTTTTAGACGATTTTACTGATTTTGTCATCGATTAGAGGAGGTTGGGAAAATTGTCATAAACTAAGACTTAACAACTTATTAAACATATGATTTATGTATGTGTTTCATAGCTTCGATCTTTTCATAGCCCTTTGTCTATTAATACCACTCTGTGTGTCTCTCCAACACATGCTAGCATGTAAAACGGACGTTAAACCGAATATGATGATGGTGATGATGATGATGATGATGATGATGATGATGATGATGTGACCTTCAAAATATTAAATACACCCTGGGCGTAACTGAGCTTTTACGATGTATATATTAAATGTCAGGAGTCTTGTGACAAACAAAACAATCGCTGGTACTCCATGAGCTATTGTTCCATTCACCACATAATTTAATATTTCCAGTTTCGTACTTGTTTATTTCATTCGTTTCTGTAAGTGAAGGGGTAGTTTTTATTGATTTTAGTACTACGAAAGATGTTTAAAGATTTGCATGTTTAAATTTGTCCTTCGCCATTTTAACTTATTAAGTATTTTTGACAATATCTGTTCATTGCATGTCACCTCTGTAGTTTATTCTTTATTTTCTACACGAAGGTTGATTTTTTTGTCTGCCTTTGAGATTGTTTTTGTGCCTTGGAACTAAAGAAGAATTTGTTACTAAATAGATGATATGCAGGTTCTGATAAAAAATAGATTATTTATTAATTTCTTAATACCATATTTTCACATCGTTTGACATTTTCGCGTGTAAATCTACTCACCTCCACCTGCTATCATCTGATTAGTTTCTTGTGGCCACCTGTGGTGAACCATATAAGCCCTTGTTGTTTTGGGATAGCTTTCGAAATTAAGTGGAAGCAAGAGATGTAATTTTGGTGCTTCGGTTAAATGCTGGATTTTGCCCTGTTTGTTGGTACATTTGTTTTGACGTAGACCAAGCTTTTGCGCGTCATACAAGAATTCAGATTGTGCCCAATTCTTGGGACAGGATTGTTGAGCGACGACTACTGTGATCAGTGAATACACCGAGTCAGTGTTTTAAAAGAAAAGCCTTTCAATATGTGATAGCATTTATGAGCAAAGCATAAGTGGAATGGGTACGAAGAAATTTTAAAGGTGTTGATTCTCATGGCCTTTTTACATATGGGATAGGTAAGTATATATATATCCATTGAAAAGGAACTGGTGAAGGCCTCAGAACTTTGATTTATGAAGATATCTGGTTTGTTTTATCCTTACAAACTTTCAATATCTCGTACGTAAAACTGTATCAAAAGCGATACTCGGTACTACACTACCCTCTATGTGTTGTATTGTGTTCTTTACTACGTTCTTCGTGTTGCCTTATAAGACATTGGCTATGGTGGCATTACACCGTTTTTATACGTGATGTATTTATCGGGTATCAAAGATGGAGCGAATACAATACCGAGTCGTCGATTTATAAAAGTGGTATCGAAACAATTTCTGCCCAAATTAGTAATACGACAGAATATAATATAAAAGAACCTTGGTAGAGAACTGCAGATACATTTTGTGTTGCAAACTGCCTTTGATCCTCCTTTCTTTTCCTCCATCATAAATCTCACTTAACTTGCGTTTTCTCGTTTCTAATCAAGACCACTGCCAGGAAAAAAGCTCACGATCAAAATTAATATAATTTTAATTAAACACGGAGAAATGAGGTGAGGTGATTGATGGTAACATATGAGTAAGGTAGAACAAGATAAATAGGAACTTCTGTTATTTAGTGTATTGTCACTTTTTAGCTGTCAGCGGAGCACCTATTGCAGTCGAAAAGCAGAGGTGAGTCACACATCATAATTTGTTGACTTGTTTTTTATTGAGTTAAGTAGTTTCCAGCAGTATAAACCCCAGAATGGTAATTTTAACTGTGCTAGGTAAACCTGCCTTGTAATAAATATTGTATATTTGTCATGTTGTATTTTTGTTATGACGGAAGCATCTACATAAGATGAAACAGCCGTGATACATACCTTATATTTTTGTAAAGTGATGGAAAATGCCGTTTGTTACAGGTATGTAATTGGAGGTTGCAGACGTCACAACAGAAGGGTACACCAGAAGAATTTATTTGCATAAGCAATTGATAGCTTGTCAGTAGAGAGAAATTCCCTTCACTCATCCTTTAAGGATTATGAAAAGAAAAAATTTGACCAATATAAGTGGTAGTCCGTTCATCCTTGTATACATTCGACTTTTTACGTAAGATAAAAAAGATGTCAACAAAATCAAGAAAGAATTTTTAAACGAATTTGAAGCCGGCAAACAAGATTAATTGGTTTTCGCCTTTGTGTCAGTTCAAGGTATTGGTGCAATAGTAGAGCTCTTCACATGTCTTTTACTGTTCGAATGACAAAGCCGTTGATACAAATTGATAGAAATAGGTAGGAATGTTGTACAACATGAAGTAATTTTTTCATATTTCAATTAGGAAAATCGCATTTGGCCCCGCTAGGTGTTTAATAAGTAAACAATCAAATGAGTATATATCTACAACACTGATACGGTCCACGCACTACATTACATTATAGGTTGGCCTATGAATGAAACGAAATGTCAGGCCTAACGAGAGAAATAGGAAAATGAGTCATTTATTCAGTTTACAGTTTGTGAAACGTAGGAAAAAGGCAAAGGGCTAGGAAAGGTTTCGGAAAACAAGCAGTTGGGTGTTTTCATTTCCTTTTCAAATCCAAAGTTAACAAATACCTTACAAACAGTAAATTATTCTGGTACCAACAGCTGTACCATTAGCGTGCGTTGTTTTAGACTTTTGTTAAAGAAGGATGACAAGGGCTTTCTTATTGTAATTAATTTTACAACCGTCTTTCCTGAAATACCCCGTCGCTAGTTTTTGTAGTTGTTAAAGAAGATTTTGTTTTTTTTGGTTCTTCACTCGTAAACTCCTGTTCTCATCGATATTAAGGTAAACCTTATTATGAAATAGATTTGTACCCTTGAATGCCAATTAGGTTTGTTATATTATGATTCTAAACTAATTCTTTTGAGTGGATGAGAACAAACCTTGTTTTCATTTTCAGGAATGATGTTTGACTTACCTTATTGGCTTGTTCTTTCACCATTATATATTTGGTGCATCATTTTCTTCACCAGGCCCCATAAGGTATGGTTGGTATGCTACTATTATTTTATCAATGTAATTTAGTAGTGTCAAGCTGATGTTCCAGTTTATTACGTTTTTGATATTCGACAGCTTTTCCTCCAGGAAAGCTCCAGTTTAAAACACCTTAGTTGCTATACAACTGTACATACTAGTAGGCCATAGCTGCACAATCCTGTAAGCATTAAATTTCCGGATTATTACATCATAAGTTTAAACTAAAAGGTTTTAAGTTCTTGATATGTAAATAGCAGAAACGAGTTATTGTGAAGGAATAGGGTTTGCTAATGATTCGAATGTGCCATGAGAAAATCAGGCAGGAGAGCAATGCCTCACTCATTCTTTTAATTATTTAATTGTTGTTCCAGATCTTCCCAACTCCCACCTACCACCTTCTTTCTCCCTCTGTCTGCCTGTCTCTGTGTGTGTGTGTGTGTGTGTGTGTGTGTGTCTCTCTCTCTCTCTCTCTCTCTCTCTCTCTCTCTCTCTCTCTCTCTCTCTCTCTCTCTCTCTCTCTCTCTCTCTCCCTCTCTCCCTCTGTGTCTGTGTGTGTCTGTGTTTGTGTGTGTCTTGTCGCTCTCACGGTGTTTGTTAATAGCGTTGAGTTTGTTGCCCTGACTGATGACCTGCTCGAGCTTGTGCAATATTTACAAGCTCGAGCAGGTTAAGACTTCCCATAAGTTTGGATGAAATTCTCTTACATAGAGGTGAAAATTTTGGTTCCACCCTTTCAATGTGGTCTTTTTACTCAGAAGATCAAATATCGTCAATTCCTTCATATTCCAGGGTTCAAAGTCAAAGAGGCGGTCTGTGATGAGCACCATGGCGACGTCTGTCCTTGTAATTATACTCCCAGTACGATAATTTGATATTTAACCATAACGGCTCAAAATTGCACTGTTTATTTATTTAATCAACCAGGAAGAAAACATTTTTAGTGCCAGCAGCAGTGTCATGTAGGGCACACTGTTTCCACCTTTTTGGTCCTTTCTTAGCTTTTCTATTCTACGTCGAGCGTTAAACAGCATAATAATTTATTACTTTTCTGCGAGAATAGGTGACGAACTTTAATGAATAAATATGACAGTTCCACTGTTTTATAACCAAATCATGAAATAGCTGGACAACGCTGGACACAAGATCACACTTGTCAATGGGAATTTAAGGGGTTTTGAATTATAGAGAAAAAGAAGTGGAACTCACCATATGGGATATGATATAACAATATTTTCATTGAAAATTCTTCATTTTATGGAGTAATGGGATGCCACTGATTTAAGAGCTTTATTTTTAGGACGTAGATTGTTCCTTTTATTTTTTTTCTTGTTGTGTTAATTTCCTTGTTTGTGTTTTTGTAGCCCCAGTCAAGGTTGCGATCTTGTGTCCATTAATATTTGCCATTTAATGACTCTTAGTGTATCCTTTTTGAACACATGTCATGTGGTTCTTTTCCCGTTGACTTAAGGAACGGATTGATCCACCGATAAAGGAAACAGGACAGCCGTTGAATGTAATTTGTTCTTCTCCTCAACTAGGACTTGGTCCTTAATTTTGACAGCATCTTCCTTAACGTGAATGTTTGAGGATGAAACACTGGATGTTATGTTGTGGAGGGAATTCGCACCCTAGTGTTCTTGATATGAGCTATACATTCGTTTTAAGAAGATTCCCTTCTTCCTCGTGGCTGGAGAAAATAGGTCTTTGTAACGTTCTTTGGATATCCTTTGCATGATATCCACTCGATAGGAGAATCCCTGAAAGGTGTCTTTCTTCTTTTCCTAGGTCTTTTGAATTTGAAACAATATCTATTGATCCCTCAAACAGGCTGGTGATAACACTAATAGGAGCTTTGACCACATGATTTGATGCATTATTGAGGACCTGGTCAGTTTGGAATGGTTTCCTTTAGATGGTAACAGAAATGGTGTACTCTGCATATCTCTTTACTAGCACTTCAAAAAGGGTAAACTGTCATCTTCTTTGTTCATGGTGCATAAGATGTTTGAGTGTTTATTATCTATGTTGCCAAAGAAGTGTGATCTTTGATTATTGAAAAGACACCGTCGATGTTGTCTGGCCGTCGGCCCACGTTTGATTATCTTAAGCTTTAGACTGACGATATAATAAAGCTTCTATAATAATATAAGTAGCCTGAACAAGGTCAGAATCCGTTTCCTTTGGCTTTCGTGGTTTACTGCTCTGTCAGCCGAACTATCGACGTTACGTTTCTTTAAAGATAATTTTTGCGACCAAGTAACTCATTTGATAGCTCCAATTTTTCCAAAATCGCATTCGGAGGACATTGACCCAAATTTATGAACGTAAGGCTGACTGAAAATTTTTTCGCTTAACGAACGTGAAAGGCAAGTGTAATTGTGAGCATGATATTAGAAATTATTAAGAATAATCGGAAACAAAAGAAAAATGTTTGTACGACCACTATTTTCACAGTGGGGAAATTAACTCTAAAAAGATGGAATTTATTTAGCATGTTATTTTTTTTGCATTTGTTAGGAAGAACGTTTCCTGTTTCCAGTGTACCCTCTTATATGCTTGGCAGCTGCATGTTTCCTTTCTTGTTTACAGGTATGTTCTCTATTTTTGGGGGCAACTGCACAGTTGTTCCTCTGTTTTTAAACATTTTGAGCTATGCTTTCAAAAAATGCTTTGAGTGATAAATAGTACACAGTAGAGCTACTATTTGCCATTTAGCTTTGTATCCCCATTGCCCCTTCCTAGGTGCGTTATAGGCAGGGAAAGAAGTAGCTTAATTATTTTGACCAATGTGATTTAAACGCTACTGGGAAATCTCATAAATGCAATATGCATTGCCTTACCCTAGGTACTGTACTAATAGTAATTCCAGGTACAGCTCTTTGAATCAATTTGACTGTTGCAGCGTTTTTTCTCCCTTCTTTTTCGCAAGAGCATTTGGCGTGGTTAGGAGGTTTGCAATTGCATTGTAATCTGTAATGTTCTGAATATTTTTGCTGTGAATTTTGTGATAAATTTAAACATACTGTTTTCTTTTGCGAACGAAAATACTTTAGAGAAAACCAATCTTACCTTGGATATAAAAAGAGGTAGGTAGATAGGTAGGTATGTATGTATGTATGTAGGTAGGTAGGTAGGTAGGTAGGTAGGTGCATAGATGATCGATAAATAAATAAATATATATATATATATGGATAGATAGATAGTTACTTACTTCATTAATTAATTACGTACTTACTCAATTACTTTTGTTTGAGAACGTTGGAACTTGTGAATATCTTTATAGAATGAAATTGAAATTGCAATTTTTGACTAATTTTTGAAGTAAAATTGTTCAATGAGGTTTTACTGCATTTTTTACCTTCTAGCAATGCTTTCATAAATTATTTACTTTAAAGAAAAAACAACATTTTTCTTCGTCTTCTAATTGGATGGCTTCTCTGCTACTTGTTGCGTTCTCAGCATTGTCGATATCGAGATCGTCGGCCTTATTCATTGGTAAGTTGAAGCTTGTGTTTCAATTATTTTGGTATTTTGGATCCAATAGGTAAGCGAAGACCATATTTTGACAACTGTTACCACAGAATGTGATATTTTACAAGTTTAGTAAGTATAACCGACACCTTGGATATATAGAATGTCCAACATTACTCTATATATTGTAACTCACCCTCTCGTCTTTTTTTTTTGAATTAAAGCCATCAGAAGGTCATTGGTAAAGTATTACAAATCTTTTGAAGCTTTACGGGAAGATTTACTTTTTTTGCTTTGAACTTTGAAATCTATAATTTGGACTGGATTGCCCATTGCAACCCAGCATTGTGTGGTACAGTATACCTCACCTACATGGAGATGTGAACTGCAATCGACCGATTAAGAGAAAATCTGATAAAGATTTATTGATGAATGTATGGATGGGTAGATAGATACATACTCACATACATAATAAATACTACATACATACATACATACATACATACATACATACATACATACATACATACATACATACATACATACATACATACATACATACATACATACATACATACATACATACATACATACATACATACATAAACGGTTGGAATAATTGGTTAATTGCTAGGTAGATAAATTAATCCCGTTATTGATAAATAGGTACATGGAGATGTGAACTGCAATCGACCGATTAAGAGAAAATCTGATAAAGATTTATTGATGAATGTATGGATGGGTAGATAGATACATACGAACATACATAATAAATACTACATACATACATAAATAACAACAACAAAACATACACACATTACAAACANNTACATACATACATACATACATACATACATACATACATACATACATACATAAACGGTTGGAATAATTGGTTAATTGCTAGGTAGATAAATTAATCCCGTTATTGATAAATAGGTACATGGAGATGTGAACTGCAATCGACCGATTAAGAGAAAATCTGATAAAGATTTATTGATGAATGTATGGATGGGTAGATAGATACATACTCACATACATAATAAATACTACATACATACATACATACATACATACATACATACATACATACATTACAAACATACATACATACATACATACATACATACATAAACGGTTGGAATAATTGGTTAATTGCTAGGTAGATAAATTAATCCCGTTATTGATAAATAGATATAAAAATAGATATGTTGTCAAAAAACTTCTTTTATCGTTAATTTTTGGACAAATTGACTTACCAAACCACACCGAACCAGCTTTCTACAAACTTTGGTACGTATCTAGATATAAAATTTTTCTGGAGCAAAAAATTAAGATTTCTTGTATTTTGAGGTAGAGTGTTTGATCTGCCTGCAGTCTTGTGGCTATTTGGCTGTAGGAAAAAGCCGGTAACACAGTTTAGGAGTTTAGAGTATCTTTAATTACCCAGCATTAATGCGGCTGATAAAAATAGCCAAAACATTTTAACTTTATAGCCAAACTGCTTTCGTATGTCTGCGATAAAAGGGATACAATATTTCCTGATGGTTTTTCCAGGCCTATTAACTCCCGGGATTTGAAGGCTTAGTTCGTTTCGAATGATTATCCAGTTGATCCAGTCTTTAACACACACTCAGATTTTTGTTTGAAAGCACTAAATAACAGTTAACGAGTTCCCAACCCCGAAGTTATTGTTGTACTTGTAGTAGAACTTAGTCCCTTCTAAGAAAACGTGTCGTTTTGTTAAATGTCTGTTGGAAACCTTTTTTTGAAAAAGTTAATTCACCGTTAATTTTCGTAGGCTACCATGCGCCATTGGATGTTTATGCCGAGCTGTTTAATCGTGCAGTCCCATCAGAGCAATACCCGGAACCACTGTTTCAGTTAGGCAAACAAGTTAACGTGTGTGTTGGAAAAGAGTGGTACCGCTTCACTAGTAGCTTTTTCATTCCTTCGGAGAGGTTTGTTTTATTAGCATACTAAAGGGTTTTTCCTTGTCTTATTTTGGGTTTGTACCTGGCCAAACGTAATGTTTAACATGACGTTGACATTGTTTCTCATTTTGATGTTTGGGGGGTTGCTAAAATATTCCTATGCCTTGCTTGGGTTACATTACAAAAGCTCATTAGTGTAGCAACCTATGGAGCATCTGCGATGCTGGGCAAAAATACAGGACTGGTTATTCTGTTAAAGACCGATCCTTACGTTACAGAGTTTTGACAATGTACTGCGTTATTCACTGTGGAAAGCTTGCTGAAAAAGATTTTAAGTTGGATCATCACATGAAATAGTGAAATATTTGCACAGATGTCATCAACAATTTCGTAATTTTGTTGAATCTCTACGGCACACCCACTGGGGTATTATTTTACCATACTGTTCGATGGTTATCGAACAGCAGTGTACTAAATATATTCGTTAACTTAATTAAGCCGATCATTGTGTTACCGTTTGAAAAAAGTAGTACCCTCAGCTAAAAGTCGAGGAATAGATGCGTCATCCTATGTTCCTGATTGATATTATATGTCATCTCACAATTATCAACAAAGAACTTTAGGGTAAAGACAAGATTGAATCTTATCTTGACATCACATCGCGGAGATACAAAGTTCAATTACTTTCCACTCCTTAGTAAGAAATTGAGGTATTTCCCAGATCTTCTGATTGACGATGATTTCACTGCCAGATTTCAGTGCTTACAGAAGCTGAAGTCATTATTGGTGAACCCATTCGTGGCTGACCATATTAATAAAGGGTACCCAATTAAAACCATTTGTTACAGATATGCCTGTGGTTGAGATCGAGTTAACAGATATGCAAAAGGACTTGAGTTTGAAAACGATCCACAAATAGAGTTGTGCGGGGGATACAATATAACCCCCATACCGCCCCAAACAATTTTAATCGCCGATCCCCGTTTTTTTCCAAAAACTATAAGTGGAAAACAACAATCTAAAGTCTAAAGTCTATCAAAAAAATCTATACATACTTTAGTTAATGACATTTATTGTACAATATTTATACAATGTAAATTTCTATGACAATATCAAAATATTATCGCATTGTATTGCAAAATTAGATAAAAAATCAAAAATTAATCAATCAAATTTAAACTTACATAAATAAATTTAGAACTAGGCCCTAATTACTAAAAGTTCATCTACATGATCAGGATGTATCTTCGATCTTCTGGATGTTAAAGTCAATCCAGCAGAAGAAAAAGCACGTTCTGATGTCGTGCTAGTTGCTGGAATCGCAAGAACAGTTCGTGCAATCAATGCTAGTTCAGGGTATTTAGGTGCAACCTCCGACTTCCACCACGTTAGAATTTCAACCTCTCGAGCTTTCATATCAGTATTAAAATATTCGTCAACAACAGAATTTGGTTTGACCTTATTATCATCAGTTTGTAACTCTTCGTCATCACTACACTCATCATAGAATCGTCCAATTTTTCTGCGTTTTCGTGGAGGTAATTTTCTGCCCTTATCGATTGTATTGTCACTTCCCTTTTGAGCATCATTCAGATTCAGTTTATTTACAATTATTTCAAAGTCTTTTTTAACTTGTTTTAGTTATTTGGAAATATGCTTAAAAGCATTTTTAATTTCGTCATCTTTAGATGTCGGGTCCAGAATGGTCCCAGCAAAATACTAATTTGGCTTCACATTTCAAATTTAATCGTTCCAATAGAGATTTTCTAAGAGAAGAAACACCATCATATTTTTGCACAATTTGTCGTTCTAATTGGCCCCGAATCCACGCGTAAGTAGGTTGAACCGAATGAATAGTTGGTCCACTGTCCCAGGAATCAACAATTGATCGATACATACGAGATGAGTATTCAATCGTGTATCACATTGGACGATCAGGTTTTTTTGATAACCTACTTGCAATTGATGATCGAGTACAATGATCGACTAATGGGTTACATGGGTATCTCTTATCTTCTTATCACTATGTTATCACCATACTGCATGGCTAAATTCAAATCCTGTCCAGCACAAGAAATTAGTTCAAAATGTTTTAACACACCAAGCACCATCTTGCTATGCAAACATGTGTGTGGTTTTTAACCGGGTTTTTGCGGGGATCGAGGAACCTGGTCGCATCCCCCACTTTAAACGGGGGCCCGAAACCGGGACGGGGATCGTGGCGCCCCGCACATGTTTATCCACAAATCGGAGCCGGCCATGGAATTTTGGAGACAAATTCCAAGAGCTAAATATCCAGAGCTCAAAAAAATTGGAATAAGTTAGATTGCTCTTTTCAGGATTCCTCACGGCCGTGAGCTATTGTATTCAGTAATAAAATTTATCAAATCAAAAATTCGTGCGTTACTCGCAAATGAACACCCAATGAAGTTAATTAGCATAGGAATAACATCATACGGGCCTTGTTTCATTGGCTGGCAACAATGCCGTATTGATAATAATTTTTGACATTGTGAAACCCCAGGTGGCCTACATGTTTAACGTAAAAACCTGCCTAGTCGTGTGTAAATGAATGGACCTAGCCAGATCTAGCTGTAATACAGATGAATGGATTTTTCAGTTTTGTATTTGAAAATTAGTTTGATCGTTGGTATTTTTATTGTCTTACTACGCGCACAATGTTTGCGAGTTTTCAATGCGACTTTCATTTCTTTTAACTCTAGCCACCCCTCCAATAAACCATTTTGAAAAAATAGGTAAGAACGCTTGTTAGTAATTTTGCGGCATACCTTAGATAATATCACTTAATAGTGTCTAATTTGTTCATTCATAAGTAAGCCTAAATGAACTTTGCTGCATCGTTTGTATGATACGTTTTTTGTTCTGTTCATATTTAAGATGGAATTTGACTTATCTCAAGTCAGAATTCAAAGGACAGTTACCGAAGTATTACAACCCAGGCCCAGACGGAACTAAAATTATACCCAGTAACATGAATGATATGAATAAAGAAGAATCATCACGATATGTGAGTAGTCAAATTAAAATTTTACGATTTTGAACGTCTGTATTGCAATTATAGTCACTTTCATTTTAATGGAAGGCTTTATGGTTGGCACTGGTAAGGATAAAAACATGAGAACGAGAAAATACAATTTGTAGATACTTGGTAGATACTTTCTAAGAAAGACAGCTAGCCTTTTTAGGACGTTTTGTGCACAGGAAAAAAAGACAGAATGTTACTTCGACTGAAGGGTTTGAAGAAAGCGCGGTAGAGAAATAAATAAATTTAACTAGATTAGCAGACATAGTGGAAGTATGGGCATAAACGACCCGGGTAATTAATAGAACAAGAAGCAGAGATGCGTGGAGGACCATGGTCGGCAGTAGGATTTTATAAATACACACACACACATATATACATATATATATATATATATATATATATATATATATATATATATATATGTATGTATAACGTTCCCTTACGTAAGTTTGGTTGAGCACTCTATCTGAGATGGGAACCTGTTGTTAGCGTAATGCACCGCTCACTGCGCATGCGTACTTTGAGCGCTCTGGCAAGATCCCACAATAACTCTTTAAGCTGTGTTTGCTCCGGCAACATGGCCAAAGAGTTATGTCTCAGAAGCTCTGTGCTGCACTGATGAGCCCACAAAGGGCGAAACAGTACTGTCTGCAGATTGAGTATATATATAGTATATATATATATATATAATATAAAATATATATGTATATATCTATTATGTTAAGAAGATTTGTTACGTACGTACTTAATTACCTTTTTTTATCTAATGGGTTTTAATGGGTTATTTTTGAATTGTAAATGTCAAGAAATCATTTTTATCAAAGCGTACGTAAGTACGTTTTTATTATCTACTTTTTTCCTTTCTTTATCTCTTTCTTTCTTTCGTACTTACTTGAATACTGACTTACTTACCTGAATATCTTAATACATTGAAATGGAAATTGAAATTATTGACTTCTAATTTTTGAAGTAAAATTAATCCAATTGGCGGATATTTAACTGTTATTCCATACTAAGAAATTACCTACAACTTCGCAAGGCACAAAAGACAAATCGACTTCATTGTGTAAGAGCGTTGTTGAGGACTTTAGCCACATCATCTGCTCTTACCCTTGAATGTCTGCACGTTATTATTTATCACTCTGACCTGATGTGGTCACCAAGACTCCACTGGAGACTGTTGTCAACTAAAATAGCCCAGATCACAAAAATTCAGAAACGGTAAAAAACAACTAAATTGATTACTGCCATGAAAACAACAGCAGAACTTCCTATCAACAAACCAGACATCCTTTTTATGGGATAAAAAAACAAAAGCTATGCTATTTTTTAAACTATCCTACCTTGGATACACGAACCTTGTCAACAAAATTAAGGAAAAGCTCATTACCTCTATTCCACTCATTCGGAATCTACCGATAATGTATCCAACATACGAGCTTGAAATTATCCCAATCGTTGTAGTTTTGGTATTTTTGGTATTTTTTTGTATGTCTTAAAAAACCAAAGAACTTACCTTTAAACAGCAGGATTCGGCGAACACGAAACTTTGTCATATTAGAGGTATATAAAATATATCTGTATCTGGAACTATTAAAATGTGTAAAACAGTTTTGACATTTAATAAGGATTTACATTTACATTCGGTTGACACTATTGGCCAGGAATAATAGTTTGTTTATATTGGTTGAATTCCTTCAGTGCAGACATGACTGTGTTCAGACTTTATTTCTTTTGTATCCAGTGGGTTTTACTGTATTTTATCTTAAATTGTTTTTTACTCTTGTCTCTTTGATGAAAACAGACTTTTTAATTGTGAATGCTAACAATGAATAAATTATATCAAGGTTTATACAGAATTTGTCTGCATCTGGCTCTGTAAAACATATGTATAGCATTTTTGAAATTTGCTGATAAGGTTAAACTCATTGACTTTGGGTTGATATTATGGAATAGAGTCAATGCTTTTAATCAGGTTTTTTTTATTTTCACCTACAGAGGTTGCGTTTCTCCAATTTTTCGCTACTTTTCCACATTTCCCCTACAATCCCAACAACAATATTAAAAAAGGAAAACGTTATAAAAACATTGAATTTGAATACAGTATGGTTGCAAATGAGCAGCCTGATTTGTTGCACCAAAATATATAGCTAATTTTTCAAAATTGTCGCAGTCACAGGGTTTTTGTTGGTTACTTCAGGCAATATATCTTTTCGGAAAAAAGATCATGCTATGAGCATGACCTGTGAAGTGGTTTTTATTTCTGGCCGTATCCTTCTCTCACTGATGTGTTCTAGTTTTGCGATTGTCTCGGCAAAAGTTAGAGAAAACAATAAAAAATTGTGTAGCACAATTTTCTTGATACTTCCATGCGGCAGTTGTTACATACATGAGTGTTAAGTAAAAGTTGACATTTAAAGAATATTTCTGTGGTCCGTTACAAGATTCCACTGCATATGAGCATTTCTGACTAATTTTACTTTGACAGTTGCCTGAACAGTGTTGATAGCAGTGTTGACGTGCTTTGGGGCAGTACTATTATAGACTATTACAGACAGATCAGCTCCTTGTACTTTGGCAGTGCTGTCATAACATTTCCGAATTAGAAAACCTTTAATTTTTACTTCCAGCTTTCTTTACGCCATCGTCGATCAGTAAATGTATCCATTGGCTCCATTGGCTCCATTGGCTCCATTGGATTTCTGAAAGGCTAAAAATCGACTTCAGTCGGTAAGGCTGACTTGTCAGTACACTTTATACTGCTTGTGACTCCGTATTATTTATTATGGGTCTTGGCCCCACCTTCTTCATGGCATTTAAGCTATGGTCTGACATGTCAATGCGTTTCATTATTTGGCGAGCTTACCCCCTGGTACCGATCACGGCATGGCATCTGAAAAATTTCTTTCGGTTGTGTAGTCATATCACTTTATTGTCTCACTGGTCGTTATTTTGGCGTAGACCATTTCAACTGGACTTAAATTCTTTTCGTCTCCCATGTCAAACCACTGTCTCCATTGTTGTGGGTTCCATGAAATCTTACCTAAACATTTTAATCTCTTTCAGCTTCGGGTAGTAAACGGTGCAAAGTAAACGATTCCAACTTCAACATAAAATTTGGTCATGTGAGATCACCAATTTCAAAATTCTTATATTCTAAAGCTAACGTGATATATGAAGATCACAAGGTCTGCATTATTCATTACAGTTGCGGATATTTGGTTTCCATGACTTCTAATGTAAAAACAGCTGTAGTGAAGACCTCTAATCCACGATGCCGGAAATACGGAAATACATCATGTTGACATGCCTTTAAATTCTTGTTAGGCTGGCACTGAACAATATACTGAAACTTTTCGTATATTTCTTGTCCATTGGGAGAATTTTGTATATATATGTATATATATGTGTATATATATATATATAATGTATTTCGTTCCTGAGACCTGGAATTACCAGGCTGGCGTCTGGCGTGTTAACTATGTCTCATGAGGAGGAGGGGTTTTTTAGCCATGGCTGGGAAACCTCCGACAGATGTTGTTTGGATGAAAACACTGATTGTAATGCCAGCTCATCAGTACCTCTTGTATGAGTGTAGTGTGTGGGAAACAGTCTCTACCTTATCTGGACAGTTACTCTGTCATCTTATCCTGATGTTCCTATTCGTGTTCAGAGAGATGTTTGTAATTTAATAGGACCAAATCTTGCTTCTATTCTTCACCGTTAGTCTCATCAGTGGAATGTGGCTTATTTTAGTCGTTTCTATAGGTAATGTCGTGGGAAATGTTTTGATGAGGTTTCTTCGTTGGTACCAACTTAGTTTGTTGCATCTCGTACGACTCGTTTCTCGCAACGTCTTCATTCTCATACTGTTGTGCATTGTTGTAATAAATTTATCTACGATTGTAGTTTACGACTGTAGTTTTTGACTGTTTTTAAGGCTAAGGTTAACTCTTATCTCTTGGCCTTAGCCTGCTCATTTTTTGTTGTTGTTCTTTCTTTTTTCTTCCTTTTTTCCCTGCCATACCTTCACTGTTCCATACACCTAGTGGCATTATACCTTTCATGGCCCAAAACCATAAAAAAGTCATGAACAACTTTTTCGGCCCGTTTTGGAAAGCAGTTCACACTCACAACGTGCACCCAAGTGAAGTGAATGAAAAAAGTGTTTCATTTTGAAACATAAACATCTGTTAACGCATTTAAAATTCATATTAGAATCACTTAAGCATTTTGCCCATGAATTAGGTTTTCACCGGAGGATCCATACCCGGTCACCTTTTTCCAGCCAGTGGCATTTTTCTTAAAACGTTTTAGATTCTAGACGAGTTGTTTCAGCAGCTATCGAATTGCGAATATGTTGTGTTGACCTTTTTGATAACATTGCAGTATGCATTTCTGTTATAATTCGTAAAAAAAGAGAATCGGCCTCTCGCCCGATGCTTCGTTCCCTACGTCGTACTTCTGAGCTTGTTTTGTATTTTCTTTCTTCAGGCAACCTTATTCGAAACGAAATTAACCTTAAGCGCCGCCCATGTAAATTTACGTCAGAACTTTAAAATGAAAAAAATGCTGCATGTCAGTAACAAATCACCTGCAAATTTGAGACGAAAAATTTATTACGTTAAGTTCAGTGTGGAGCATATCTTATTTCCGAATTTTCACTCATTGGTGTATAAAAGCCAATGCCTGCGAGACAAACAGAAATTCCTCTGCGGAATCCAATGGAATGAAAATTATTAAAATGCCTTTGTTAAGCTATAGATTATATCAAAGCATCTTTGAAGTATGTATTCTGTAATTTTAAACTTTATTTTAGTTTTTGTGCTTTTAATTTAACTATTACTTTCTTTTTGTTTATTTAGGTTTCTCTAGATGATTGTGATCTCCTGATAGATTTGGCAACCATTGAAGAAACAAAGCTAGAACCAAATTTTTCAGAACGGAAACGATGGGACGTTTTATATAGTAAACCGTTTTTGGATGCATCGAGGTAAATGAAATCTACGGTTTTTTCTTTTTTTCTGTTTTTCTTTTGTTCCCTACCGACCAGTTTGCGCAGTTTTGCAATTTGAAACGCGATACGCCATAATCTAAGATCATATCGCGTTCCTGGTAAATTTTGTATGCAATAGCATCTTACCCGAACAGTTGCATGATCGACATTGTCATTGATGGCAAATCTTCGTTTACCTTCTAAGGCACTATCTTGGAAAAAAGAGTTTTTCTTCTTTCCATAAACGACTTTCATCAGACAGTTAAAAGTGGCATCGCTGGCTTTGTGGATGAACCCACTCTTTACTCGGGTATTGAAATAGAACCGTCATATATTGCTCTAGAACGATTGACTTGGATTTCCATTGGCTTGTCACTTACAATGCTACTATGACGAAACTTGCATTATTAATGGAAATGGAACTGCCAATCCGTTTTCTGTTTTGATAACTGGTTCTACCTCCCGCAAACTCAATCGTTTAAACCTATTGGATTTGTCTTGTCTAATGACTTTGCAAGGGTCAATACATTGAAGCGATTCCTAGGTCTGCAACAGTAAAAGTAGGTTTTATCTATCCCTTTTGTTCATATTTTTATCCTGAAGGAATGCTTTATGACCTATAAGACATTATACAGGCTTTGCAAGGCGTATTATTGTAATCTTCAGCCTGGAGCTCCTGTCCGCTGTCCAGGCCTCCTTGATGATATTCATCGTCGCATCGAAAACACCGTCATACGTGTCTTCTCTTACTCCACAACATCACCCCTTCACCCACCACTTCGTCATGATGTTGCATAACATAATTCTCTCCTCTTTTTGACTCCGTCTGCACAACATATTGCTATTCTACCACCTTATCGCACACAGCAGAATTTTAGAAATCTTTTCTGATCTTACTTTTACATCGTTTGCTGGCCATTATCTTTTTTCTGTTTTTAATTACCTTCTTTTCTTCTAAATTAAATTCCCTTCCAAGGCAATTGTGCTTCATCTGCCTGATTCTTATTCGTACCATAACTTGAGGGAGAAGGTTGGTCGATTTAGTTTATGGTCGAAAAACCTTTTAAGGCACCGATGGGCAAATTTATTTTTTTGCGCATCGAGACTTCTTACAACAACCAATGTTTACCTGTTCTCGTGACAAGATTGTTGCATAGGACTTGCATGGGAGATGCTCATGCTGAAATGAAAAGTTTGTTTCGTGTCAGCTTCCATTTCTTATTGTTTTCGGCAGTCCACAGTACAAACTGACAATTTTGCAGCATACATGACGCAATATTTACAAACGGAAAGTTGAATAGCACCATAATTTGTCTTCTCTGAAAAGAACCCAAGAGCTCTATATTGAGCCATTTATTCATTTTTATTATTTTGTTTTAAAGTGCCAGGCCCCTTAGTCTTGTAAACATTTAGTTTGAAGTGGTTTACTCATATTTTTGTTAGTATTTTAATTTTAATATATTTTTTTAATATTCAAAGAAACTGCCTGGTCCTCTATATGAAAGGATACAAGAGTGTTTTTTATATTTTATTTCACGTCAGTAGAATTTATTATTTTCTCTACCAGCGTTTTAGTGATATGACTTAGACTCAGCTGTGTCGTTAATGCATTTTTACCTCACAATATGTTAGGAGTGTAGTTAATTGATATCTTGATTGGGTGGTTTATTTTATGTTTCTTGGGCGTCTTCAGTAGCTTTGCAATCCAAACCCAGGGATTTTTTCAGTGCGCAAATGAAGGCATTGTCAAATATTTTCAAAGGATTAGAGGCCCATTTGATGAAATGCCACGTTGCCCTACCACTAACAACTACGTGGAACGTGTGTCAATAAAGTTATTCTGTGGGTTTTTATCATCTTGCAATACTATCTTCGAATATATAGTGGCTTGGCACTTTTATAGAGGAAAATAAGCCGTACACTTACGACTTTTATGGACTCAATCCGCAAGCCACGTGGATAGCAGAGATGATCTACTTCATGGTGATTGTTACGCTACAATCTTAAACGGAAGGAGAAAATTTAAATGGAGTATATTTGTAAATAACTTTTCAAAAATATTTTTTCGACAACCACAATAATTAATAAAATGAACTGATATGAGGACACCGCCAGGTACCGAACATTGCTGATCACATTTACTGATTTTTAATCTACAAACAGAGCATTATTGATTCATGGGATATTTGTCGGATATAGTAAATACGTAGAAGGCTATACCTCCGCTTGCTGGATCATTGTATAGATAAGTGCATTTGATAACAATTTCAGAACATTTTCTTGATTATTGTTGAGCAGGCAGCTAGAATATCGAATTAAGTAGAGGGGAAGGCACATCGATAATCAAAATTCCACCCCTATTTATTCTTATGTGACTATTTGTGTTATTTTTTTGTATTGTAATTATGTTTATCAATTTATTTTCTTTCTAGATCGCACCCATTTTTTCGAGCGTTTTATATTCCCTACCTTTCGGAAAAATATACAACTTTTCTGAACTATAACCTTTTGAGGTCACGCAAGTTACGCGCAAAAACAAAACCTATGCTGGATGACTTTGCATGATGATGATATTTAATAGCTAATATAAATGTAGTACAGGTAAAAAACAATGTTTTGGTTGTAATGTTTTGATCAAAATCAATGGTATTTTCAAGTTTATATTTATTCTTCTTGGCCTTCTTTTATTGCCTTCATCTCTTCCATTGTTTTAAGAATGTTACAGGTAACGGAGTCTCTGGTACATTCCTCACCCCTTAAAGCTATATATACCCTCCCTCAGAAATAGATGTAAAAGGAAAAGGAAAGTTGCTAAGTTTGTAATAAATGCATTTAAATATAAAATAGATGAAAATATTAACGAGTAACAATAAAGTAACGGCATCTGCGATAGCAAAGGGGAAAACATACAAAGTACGAGGTGTTCCAACAAATTCGATATCATTTCACAACCCTATAACTTTGCCGATTACTGTATAAAAAACAAAATGTTAGCAGCATTTGTTAATTAGATCTGGATTTGGTGTTCATTGTTTGATGTGTTTATGTTGAAATGCTATTCACTGAAAGAGGAAAGTCTTTTTATGTGTTGTTCGAACACAGTGGAATACGACTGTGCAGTGTGGATTTGTGAGGGAGTTCTTTAAAAAGTCACCAACAACAATGCGGATTTGGAAATGATTCAGAGGAAATGCTAAGAGCAGGGGAAAAGGTCCAGAACAGCAAGTAACTTCGGCAGAGACGGCAGAGTATTTTCTTTAAAGGTTCTTTTGAGGCCCAAACAAATCCATACGAAGAACAATTATGGAAACCCAGATTCCTTCAACAACTGTTTGATCCCGTTTCGGGACACCCTTCGTAATGAAAATCGACAAGCTGCATCTCGGTCAAGCCACAACGGAAGATAAAGAGCGAAAGTACAAACGACCTTGTATTGATATGCAATAGAAACATAACAAGACAAGTTAAAGAAAAACCTTGTTTTCCGTGCTGAGACCAGGTTTGGTAAGAATGACAGTCAATAAGCATAACGTTCGCATATAGGACGAAGGAAATTCCCATGCTACAGGCTCTGCCATCTCTAAGAAGCAAGTTTTTAGCCCACTTTTCTTTGATGGAAATGCTACTGGCGATGTTTTTCTGTAAATTCTTTGCAACTGACTAATGGATGAAGGCATTGCAAATGAACTTTAAGACTATTTTCCAACAGGATAGCGCTTTGCCACATTATAAGTTCTCTCTGCTGGCTTGTCACACTGAGGATCTTTGAGACAGATGTATCAAGCGTGCTGGTAATGAAGACAATGTGCTTCTGAAATGGCCTCCACTTTCTTACGTTCCTCTGACTTCATTCTGTGCGCCTGTGTGAAAGACTGGACCTTGCCCCCCTCCTCCTTTCAGCTTCCTGCAGACGTGAACTACATGATTAAGGCGAATGAAATCAAACAGGCTTGATGTTGAACAAAAAAGAATTTATTCCTTTTAACTTAAGTTTGAAATTTATAGGTAGATGGATTCCATGCAAAACTTGAGGAACCAGACAGAAAATCATTACTGAACTGAAGCTTGTTACCAAAAAATGTTGCAGCGTGTTTTGGGAGAGTCTGCATACATTAGGTTTTCTCATTTGAATATGGAGGAAAAAAATATCTTATTTTGCTTAACATTAAACCTGTTTAGTTGCGTTCTTACTGATTATGTAGTTTCGGTGATATTTATATCGCAAATATCAAATTTTTTTGAAACGCCTTGTATTTAGTTTTTGAGAACAAAGACAACACGTGAACACGTCAAATAAGCTGGTGCCAACTATGATTGCATCGGAATACCTTTCGCTCGTTAAAAGCCCAAGTTTCAAGCATAAACTAAGCCTATTTATTACTTACTACTCCTTTGTAAGCTACTGTGGCTGCAAAAAACTACACCAAAAGAAGTGAGTTAATACGTATAAAGGGAAATATTAGATACGTAGATAGGGACAGTGAGACGGAGAAAGAGAGAAACAGAGAGGGAAAAATATACCAATAGATGATTAAGATGTTATGGATTTATTCCTCTTGTTGATGAAAACAGCCTGATAACATCCGATAGTTGAGTTGCACTGTTATAGTAGAGATTGTCAATTGAAGCGATTTCAGTTCACACAACGTCTTACATATTAATAACAAAGAAAAATAGTTATTGTGCAACAGAACTCTGCTCAAGAAACCATTTTTGATTACTGCCCATTTGTCTGGAGGCTTTGAACCATGGACTGTGCGTAGACAGTTTATTCGTAACGTCCTTATTTTTCTCGATGAAATGCAAGTATTGTAAAAATTGGGTTTACTAGGTGGTTTTGTCTAAGAATATACAGCTTTGGAAGTTGTTGAAAAAATCGTATCTTTCATATCGGGTATTAAGGTACCAAGGGGTATTTTTCTGAGCCATTGTATTAAGAAGGCAATTCAGGAGGAATTGTAGTTTGGGGAGATGTTTATATACCCTACATTTTTATCAAGTTGCGTCAAATAATGACAGTGAACCAAACGACATTGAAAGTATGTTGTTGCAGACTGCCTTAGCAATATTCAATTCCTTTGTCTTTACGCCAGCTTACCAAGGCCTGACCTATCAAAACATTTAAACAAAGTATTTTTGGGAAGAGTTAAAGTCGATCATTGTTGGGAAAAAACATCGAGGAAAAAACTTCAACGTAGTTTTAAGGATACATCACAAGAAACAAGAGATAAAAAAAGAATTTTGTTCCAAAACGATCTCATTATGTATACCTTTGTGTAAAATTCAACGCTTTCTTTGCAGGTCACATTATACCGTTTCAGCCTTTACCCATTAATTTGCGATTCTAGTTCTTTACGAAGCTGCATTGTCAGCATATTCATGTTTATTCACGTCAAGGGCCATGTTAAATCTGAGGGCAACGAATGTTGGTTGGTATTTTCAAGTATTTATTTATTGCAATGTAGAAAGGCAGAGGTGAAAGTGGGGTTTAGGAGTAAACATGGGGCCATACGTGAAAGATAGGCACTCCTCTGCCGAGAAAGAAAAACACTTCCCATTCAGAAGTTAATAAACATATATGGAATTGTGGAAACACTATGTTGCTCTCAAGCTTTTGGTTGTATAAGAAACAGGATTTTTGTGATAGTAACTTTTAAAAAGCATATAGTTGGAGTAAGAGAATTTTTAAGATAATTTGATATTCTGGTGCTAGATCAATCCGCAAAAGTTGAGGAAGACTCCGTTACAAACACTACCAAAGACTTGTATCAAGGAGTAAAGAACATAACGAAGAAATTTAAGGCAAGCGTTGAAACTATCAAAGATAAAGAGGGAAACATTATTTGCGATGCAGAAAAGGTACGCGAGAGATGGAAGGAGTATTGCGAAACTCTATATGCAAGGAATAAAAACATACCACCCTCCAATCTAGAGATGGAAAACACGGAAAACGAGCCAGCTCCACTACTCGAAGAGGTTCGGGAGACAATCAAAGAACTGAAGGCAGGGAAGAGCCCGGGAGATGACCAGGTAACCGCAGAGTTAATAAAGAACTCGGGAGAAGCAGGCATAATTTTCTATCATAAACTTTGCACCAAGATTTGGAAGGAAAAGAGATGGCCTCAAGACTGGTTGAATTCGGTATTCATCTCAATCCCGAAGAAGGGAGACACTTTACAATGTTGCAACAACAGGACAATTGCGCTAATTAGCCATAGTAGCAAAATCCTACTGAAAATCATTGCCAAAAGACTGGAAACAACACTGAATCAAGAGACTGCAGAAGAACAAGCAGGGTCTCGACCAGGCAGAGGAACCAGAAACCAAATCCTCAACTTGAAGCTGGTAATAGAAAAGAACAGAGAGCGAAACAAGGATTTATACCTTTGCTTCATAGATTACTCAAAGGTTTTTGATATGGTGATACATGATAAATTATGGGCAGGTATGAAGAGAATCGGAGCACCCACACACATCATCCAACTGTTAATGGGATTGTACAAGGATCAAAAAGCGAAAGTCCGCACAAAACATGGTGATTCCGAATGGTTTCAGATTGAAAAAGGCGCGAGACAGGGCTGTACTATCTCCCCAAACCTCTTCAACATTTATTCAGAATGCATAATGAGAGAAGCACTGGAAGACTTTGAAGGAAGCGTAAAAGTAGGAGGACGGTGTATAACCAATCTGAGATACGCCGATGATGTAGTGTTGATAGCGAGTACGCTGGAGGAACTACAAGAGCTTGTAGACAGAGTGACAAGAAGCTCGGAAAGCACTGGACTGTTATTGAATGAAAAGAAGACTAAGGTATTGAAGATCCTGTCCAGAGAAACCAACGACGAACACAGTATACTAGTCAATGGTCAGCCTCTGGAATCTGTCAACCAATACACCTACTTAGGAGTCCTCATTACTAATAACTGTAACGATTCACCTGAAGTTAAGAAGCGGATTGCTGTCGCCAAAAACGGGACATCAGCACTCACAACAGTATGGAAAAATAGATCAGTATCTAGGAAAACGAAATTCAGGTTACTAAACGCACTGGCCTTTCCTATTGCAACCTTTGGTTGTGAGTCGTGGATTCCNGGACTGTTATTGAATGAAAAGAAGACTAAGGTATTGAAGATCCTGTCCAGAGAAACCAACGACGAACACAGTATACTAGTCAATGGTCAGCCTCTGGAATCTGTCAACCAATACACCTACTTAGGAGTCCTCATTACTAATAACTGTAACGATTCACCTGAAGTTAAGAAGCGGATTGCTGTCGCCAAAAACGGGACATCAGCACTCACAACAGTATGGAAAAATAGATCAGTATCTAGGAAAACGAAATTCAGGTTACTAAACGCACTGGCCTTTCCTATTGCAACCTTTGGTTGTGAGTCGTGGATTCCCAAGAAGAGTGACAGGAAGCGACTCCGCACCTCTGAGATGTGGTGCTATCGAAGAGCGTTAAGGATAAGCTGGACTGAACGAGTAACAAACGAGAAAGTCTTGGGCAGAATACAGTGTCACGAGCGACTGCTCCCAACCACAGTGAGCCGAAGACTTTCATACTTAGGTCACATACTAAGAAGTGACACCCTGGAAAAAGAACTGATCCTTGGTATGGTTGATGGAATAAGAAAAGGGGGAAGGCCAAGAGCAGGGTATGTGGACAATGTAAGAGAAGAATCCGGACTTTCCATAGTACAAGCATACCGAGCAGCTCAGGACCGGACCAAATGGCGAGCCATGGCGAAAGAAGCCACGGCGGCTCATACATGAGCCTTCCGTACATGATGATGATGATGGTGCTAGATTACCTTTTTGCCTTCTAATAAAACTTTAAAAGTTCTAAGAATTTGTACCAGCAGAAAAGTATAAATGAGTTCCAGCTGACAATTCTGAGTTTTTAAAAAATCGAGCATTGTCTTTATTTTCGTCATACTTTACAGAAACTGCATCGTCTTGCAACTGAATTCGCGAATTGTTAAAATCGGCTTCGATCAATTCCTGATTTTCGCTACTTCTTTATCTCGTAGCATGCAGTTTAGGCGATGACGAGCATTGGGGAAAAATAGACCCCAACATCAGTGCAACGAGTAGTTGTTTAATTTTGTTTTGTAAGAGCTCGGAATTACAAAGAATTTTTGATTTCGTAGATTTGATCATATTTTCCGGCTGCTCTTGCATTTCTCTTATCTGATTTTAGCCATTCTATCGATCATGTTATAATTCGCTGACAATAGTATCATACATGTCCACAGTAATTCTTCGATGTATCGAGCATTTCTTTTATAGTTCTAATTTGGAGTTTAAACAGATAAAATACCCCCAAATGTCACTTTTTGGGTGTACATTCTTTAAGGTTTTTGACTATAATCTTGCAATTATTTAATGTTTCCTGGATTTCACATTTAGTTGCAGCACAGCATAAAACATCTGGGTTTGCAAGAGACACTGGAGCCAAGCACGATGGGTATTTCAGAGCTTTCTTGAAGTCAACGGTTTTCACAATCCAGCGCAAGTTACCAGAAATTTCATTTATGTAAAAACGGAAAGGAGTTGCACTAAGAATAGAACCTTGAAGGGCGCTTTCATTATTGAAATGCTCATCAGATTTTATTTCACCCACTTTGACTTTAATTTTATGATCACCTGAATTCTTGAAGATATGTACAACCACAGAACCCTTTTAGAAAAACGAAAAACAAGATTCCAATAGGAAAAGAGTAAAAGATTTGGGCAATAAGGAAGATAGCTCATAACCACTCTTTAAAAGACATACAAAAATGAAATCTAGATCGGGAGCCTTAGGTTGATCAAAGTTATATATAACCTTTGCAACCAGCCTTGCATTCATGATGACAGAATTCATAATGCGATTAGTTTATGAAGGTAAATCGTGCAAAGAAATAGCATCATTTACAGAAAAACTAGAGCAAAAGAATTTACCAAAAGAATCAGCATTTTTCCTAGTGGATCGAGAAAATCGAAGATACTCCGGAAGTGAAGGAGGCAACGACTTCCCAGGATGCAAAACACTGTTGTAAATCCTCGAGAACTCGACTTCCGAATCTTTTTGAAGAAATTGATTCACCCTCTTCCTCAGCCCCTTTTACTAGCATTGTTAGCCCGTCTGAAAGAGACCCAAATATAAATTACCAAGTGGAGGACAAACGTAAAAATTATTGTGATAAGTAATGACAGAAGATCAATAAGCATTAAACCATCGAAAAAAAATGAGTTTATACGTTGTAATAATGAGCAGGCACAAATGTTTCAATACCAATCCATTTTGAACCAGTCCTATTAGAATGTCAACCAGGTCGTATGATGAGAGTAAAAGTAGCCAAAGACAAAGGTATTAGTTTATACTGGTATTAGTATTAGTATGGAGTCTGACACATCTCAGTAACTACGCAAGAACCAGAAGAGAGAGGTCGAAACAAGAAAAGCGGAAAAGAAGTACCCTGAAGAAAAGGCAATCTGCAGGCCACTTGTTACATCAAAGACTTACCTTTGGGCTCGAGTTCCTGTATTCCAACGACTGGAAGATTGAGCGTAGGTAGGAAAACCATGAAGATGATTTGTAGAGTCCAGCAGAAACAAAGTTAATAACCGTCAACAAGAAAATCCCTTTTAAAAACACTATCATTAAGGTTTGTCTCACAAAGCGCTGGAATATGAGGAGGGTAAGAAATTAGGACATCTTTCACAATAAAAAATTGCAATAAATATACAATGAAAGATTTTTTGAAGGCACTTGGTACTTTTTGAAGAATCGTTTTTATTTTGTCTTCGGTGATATTCACGTCTTATACTCACTTCATCCATTGTGGTTTTATCTAACAATAATTGATCCACTATTATTATTATTATTATTATTATTATTATTATTATTAATAATATTATTATTATTATTATTATTATTATTATTATTATTATTGTTGTTGTAAAATTCTTTAGAATTGCTATTTTAAAATCCAACACTGAGTCACTACCAGTGACCTAGGGTGAGGGAAGTTGGGTAACAAAAACTTTTAAGGTGCCCAAGAAGGGTGTCATTCAAACCGGTCAAAACATAAAAACATTAAAAAAAATCATTTTCTGACAAAACCACGAACATCAATTCGCAACAATTAAATGGAGAGGGCTTTCCTAAGAAGATGGGCAGTGCCATTCAAAACAATTTTTTGAACTTCCTGTAATGAGGGTCCACCCGGTACTTGCTTCAGGAAGGTGTCAGTTCCTTTCTTAATAATACATAATGCTCCAACAATCACTGGTATTGTCTTTCTCCTCAGATGCCACGTTTTACCTATCTTTATCTCTAGATCTTTATACCTAGAAAGTTTCTCGAAAATCTTCGCAGAAACATTCCTATCAGAAGGGACACTCATGTTAATCAACAAGCAGATATTGCCTTGTTTTTTATTACAATTTCAGGACGGTTCGCCTGTATAGTACGATCCGTTTGTATTGGGAAGTCCCAGAGAATTGTCACGTCTTTACCTTCTGTGACCGGAGTAGGGTGGCGTTCATACCAATTTGATGGCGTATCAATGGAAAAATGTTGGCATATTTTCCAGTGCAGATATTGGCCTACTCGGTCATGGCGATTTTTATACTCATTTGATGTTAATACTGAGCAGCCTGAGATAAGGTGGTCAATGGTTTCAGTTCCATTTTCACAAAACCTACACTCCGGGGTGGCACCATTGTGTAAGATATTGGCCTGGTAGTTTCTGGTAAACAGACTCTGATCCTGAGCGGCAAGAATAAAACCCTCTGTTTCCCCTTTCAGTCCGGAGCTCCTCAGCCACTGATGGGTTGCTACTTTATCTACATCAGCGTTATTGCTTCGGGCTGCGAACTGTCCGTGGAGGGGTTTTTCTTGCCACCGAGACTCGAGTTTGTCCAAACCACTTTTCTTAGCTTTTTGCTTGGTTTGTTTAGCAGCTAGCGTTGGGGATGGTGGAGTTTCTGCATTTAAATCAATACCAAATTGTTCAGAAAATTTTCCTGATTCTTTGAGAATCGAGTGAAGTCTTTTTGAATTTTCGTGTCTATTGACAAGTTGGAGCATCCAATCGTCTGTTAAATCAAGATATTTTGCAAGGCCAATGGTGGATGTCTTGTAAGAAAGTTCTAACTGGATCATTCCCCTGCCTCCTTTATTTCTTGGGAGGTACAAACGATCAACGTCTGACTTGGGGTGATGCATTCTGTTACATGTTAGTTGCTTTCTTATCTTTGTATCTAGCTTTTGAAGATCACTCAGATTCCAATTAATGATATTAAAACTATAGCTAACAACCGGCACTGCAAGAGAATTTATAGCTGTTATTTTATTTTTGGAATTCAGTTCAGTTTTCATAATAGATCTCACTCGTCTAATACATTCCTTTCATTTTCGAATGTTGTATGTCGTCTCCTTCATTTATACCTAAGTATTTATAGCTTCCCTCTTGTTCTTGTTCTTTTATCACAGTACCTTCATCTAAATCAATATTTCGAGTCTTATCCAGTTTCCCTCTCTTAAAAGTGGCTTTCGCACACTTATCGAGACCGAACTCCATTCCTATATCATCACTGAATGCTTTAACCGTTTTTAAGACTCCTTCGAGTTTACCATCATCCTTAGCATACAGTTTCAGGTCATCGATGTAAAACAGATGATTAATCTCTTGTTCCATGATCTTGTACCCATAGTCTGTATCATTGAGGAGCTTAGGAAGTGGAATAAGAGCCATGCAAAATAAAAGAGGTGAAAGAGAATCACCCTGAAAGATTCCACATTTTATTCTCATACAACTCGAAAATAATGTACCATTTGCATGGGTAAGAGTAAGATTAGTTTTCCATAAGGTCATACTAGTTCGTAGAAAATTAATATGTGTAGGGGAAACTTTATACATGTCCAATGTTTATAAAATCCAAGAATGCGGAACATTGTCAAATGCCTTCTTGAAGTCAATCCACACAGTGCTTAAATTTCGTTTTTTAGAGTGAGTATTTTCTAGGATCATTCTGTTTATCAAGAGCTGATCTTTACATCCATAAGAATCTCTCTTACAGCCTTTCTCTTCAGTAGGGAAAATATTTTGTTCATCCATATGAATGTAAGTCCTCTCAGTTAGTATTGATGTCAGCAATGTATATGATGTAGACAGACAGGTGATCGGCCGATAGTTTTTAGGGTTGCCTGTCTCACCACTTTTTGGTAATAGATACGTTGTCCCAAGGCAGAACCACTTGGGTATTGATTCGGGTTCTAGAAGAAGTTTATTAAAATTAGCTGCCATTCTACTATGGGCTGAAGAAAGAGTATCAAGCCAAAAATTCGGTATTTTGTTAATTCCAGGGGACTTCGACTTGTGAGACTTAGATAATGCTGTTTTAATTTCATTGGAACTAATGTCTTCCCAATGTTGCTCCGGGATATCCTTGGTGCTATCCGCCAAATCTCCTAACCCCTCGGCATTTTCATTGTAACCTTTCTCGTTACCCCAGATCTTATTCCAAAACTCCCTAACTTGTCCTTCAGACGGCACTTCCTCTACCGATATTACATCTTTCATAATTTCACGGAAAACTTTTTAGTATCTGTTTCAAAGATTTTACTTTGTCTGTAGAATTTCTGGCGTTTGTCAAACTTACGGAGTCTTTGAGCCTTCACCTGTAGCTTCTGTTTTAATTTTTCCTTTAAGCTTAGCAGTTGGTCTCTACTTTTGATGTCAAACTTTCTTAAAACTTTTCTAGCTTTACCTGATCTTAAATCCTCATTTTTCTGCAATTCGTTTAAAAGGGATATCTCTCGCCTAAATCTTTCAATTTTCCTTTCAATCCTAATTTGCCATTTTGGCTTACTCGTTTTCCTTACACTTTTCCTATTCTTGACCTCGACACTACATTTTTCTTGGATAACCATGCCTGTAGCACACATTAATTCGTTCAACTCTGTTAAATTAGGATCAAGTTCATTAAACATCGATTCCAGTGCTACGTTACAAAGATTAAAGATGTTACGAAACTTTTGGGGATGTCTAATATTGAGTAAGGCCTCCCTTTCGTCAATGTTGGTATGCTTAACAGATGAGAATTCTTCTAGGATGTCGTTTTTCATATCATTTAGTTCTTGTTCATTAAGTAATATTACAGGTTCTGATTCAATCGCTTATACTCCTTCTTCTTCTAACACATTATCATTCTCAATTATGATCTACATGTTCCCTCGTATCACACTTTACTCTATCCTTGACTTGAGACTTCGATTTCTGTTAACTTTTTTTCGCGCATGTACCTTTTCTGATTTGCTAGTCTATTAGCATCCATATTTTCAATTTTATCATTATGATGTCGTAATTAATGGTGGTTCCGAAGGGCCAGAGGTGAGAGTAACCTCATTCTGGTGACCATGCGTACTCTCATTTTGGGAAGAGTTAGACCTAGTAGCATTCTTTTCGACCTCAGGCTGGTCTCGCCCTGAGGCACGCGTACCTTGTTGACCCGCGCGACGGACGATGCGGTATGTTTTACGTCTTGTTTTCATTTCATTTCGGGGTGCATTTTAACCTTACTGCCAAGGGGCTGGGTATTCCGCGCCATTTACTATCTGGTACTTCGAACAAATCGCGGATCGTGGACAGACTTAACTCCGCCGGACGTCAACCCGGTATTTTAAGGCCTCGGAGTATGCTAACAGGTGCTACACCTTGTCCAANACACCATCTCTAGGAGTACTGCCGACCAAAGCTAAAGATCTACTCCTGACCATAAGACACAGCTACATCCCGCCAGACGTCAACCTGGTATTTAAAATTGCGGTTGGTTTAATGTTCTGAGTTTTCCTTCTCATAGGACGATTGCCAACCATGGCTTACGACCTTGTCCTGGCCAAAAAAGAGAAATGGGACAGACTAAACTCCGCCGGACGTCAACCCGGTATTTCAAGGCCTCGGAGTAGGCTAACAGGTGCTACACCTTGCCCAAGGGTGACCTGGAGGTAGTTGTGGCAAAGGGTAACCTCATTCGCCCACGTCGAAACTCCACAACCGGATGCAGTTTAATGTCAATACCCAGGACGATTATTATTATTATTATTATTATTATTATTATTAATTTGGTTTCTTTCTCCTCTCACAGCCCGTGGCTGGTATCCATGTTGTTGTCCTTAGACATTCAACACTTTACGGGGTATTTTGGCCGATTCTATGAGGGCAGTCTGTTGCAGCCTGTCTGCCACACTTGCTGCCATTCCCATCTCATTGAACCATTGCTCTAGTCCATGTTTGCCTCCAAGAGCCCCAATCACCATGGGTACAACCTTTACGCGCCTTCTCCACATCTTTGTCCCTTCCATAGCAAGGTCCTGGTACTTTATTGACCTTTTCCTGTTCTTTCTTTCTCACTCTTTGATCACCAGGTACCACCACACCCACCATTGTTGTTATATTCTTTCACTTGTACTGCACTGTAATATCCTGCCTTCTGGCCTCGATTACCCGATCAGTTCTTATGTTAAAATTCCAAAGTATCTTGGCTCACACATACTCCATTGTTATTATTATTATTATTATTATTATTATTATTATAATTATTATTATCCTTTATCTAAATACAGCTTCTAGCTGGATGTTGTAAACAAAGTCTAGACATCAAGTAACTCCGGGTCACTTCAGGCGTCCAGTACTTTCCTGAGTATTCTTCCTGTACCGAGTAGGCTTGCTTGTTGTAATTGTCCAATACTGCAGTTGATATCGATACTCTTTAACTATTCTCCAAGTTTTGCGTTAACAGTGCCCAACGCCCCAATAATAATTGGTATTATCTTCATGCTTTTACAATTCCAAATCGTCTTCAGTTCCCATTTCAAAGCTTGGCACCTCTCTAATTTGACTTCTTAAACTTCATTGATGTTCTTATCGAAAGGCGAAGACACTTCTATTAGAAGGCACTCGTTATTTTTCTTGTCATGTACGGTAATATCTGGTCATGTTCCAGTTTTTTATCCGTTTGTATATTGAAGTCCCACAGTATTTTCACAAGATCGTTTTCTGATACCTTTTCTGGGACATGGTCGTAAACTTTTGTGGCTGCCTGTAGATCATATTTCTTACATAAATTCCAGTAAAAGATTTGCGGGACTTTATCATGTCTCCACTGCTTGTAATAATTCTGCGTAAGCTTCTTGCAACTTGATATTGTATGAGCAACTGTTTTGTTTTCTTTTCCACACATCCTGCATAGTGGACTGATGTTTTGACTTTGTATATTAGCTTTTATTGCATTGGTTGGAAGCGCTTGGTCTTGTGTAGCCATAATACTGCCCTCTGTCTCTTTCTTTCAACGTTCCTTGCCTCAGCCATATCCACGTCTCATTACTGCCTTGTTCAGCTACTATCTTTGCAAACTGTCCATGCATTGTTTTCTGATGATATGACGCTTTCCTCTCTTGCTGCACATACTTTATTGATACTGTTTCATCTGCTTTCTTCAGTATTCCTCCATCTATTACTGCCTACAAAAGATTTTCTCAAAGTTACTTGCATAACGAAACAGACTTCCACTTTCTACCTCAAAGCAGTTCTGAACACATATCAAACCTCTTCCCCCTTCTCGTCTTTTAAAGTAGAGTCGATCAACATCTGCTCGAGAATATAATGTTCATTAAATCGTCAATTGCTTTCGCATTTAGGTATCCATCGTTCTTAATTCATCTACCTTCCATTTAACTATTCCATTCTTATCACTGAAACGGCTCTACTGTTTATGGCTTTAATACTATTTCCGCCATTTAGTTTTGCTTTCAAGATGTTGCGTACTCTGCGAATGTATTCTTTACTTATCATTTCTTTCATTTGTTCGTATTTACACCATCAGCTTCTAATATACCTAAGTATTTATACCCATCTTCTTTCTCTAGTGACTTTATTCTTTGTCCACCGGGGAGGCAGATTCCTTCACTGCTTACAAACTTTCCTCTTTTCATTATCAATAAAGCACACTTTTCCACCCCAAATTACATTCTGATATCTTTGCTAAAGACTCTCACTGTGTTGACGAGGTTATTACGTTGCTTTTCATTTTTTCTAAATACATTTAAGTCATCCATGAACACTAGATGATTCACTCTGCTTTTCCCTTCGCCAAGACCATATCCCTCTTTCCCTTTTCTAAGGATTAATGTCAGAGGAATCAGTGCAATAACAAATAATAATGGAGAAAGACTGTCTCCTTGAAATATACTTCTCTGGATTCTTAATTCCCAAGCGACACACCTCCATCTGTTACTCGGGTGCTCCAATGCTTCATACTGTTAGAAATTAAACTCTGGATATTTTTAGCTGCACCAAACATATCGAGACATTCAAGAATTCATGTGTGCGGAAGGAAGTCAAAAGCCTTCTTATAATCAATCCATGCCATTCCAAGTCCTGTGAGCCTTCGTTTACAATTTCGAAGGACCATCATGTCTATTAGCAATTGATCTTTTGCCCCTCTGAATCTCTTCCTACATGTTTTTTGTTTGTGGGGTAGCAGATTTCGGTCCTCAAGATAATTGTATAAACTGTCTGCAATCATATCCTTCAGTAACTTCCACATGAGAGGCAGACAGGTAATTGGTCTAAAGTTTGGCGCCACTCTTCCTTTATTCGTATCTTTCATGATTAGTGTTGTTCTGCCGATGTCATCCATTTGACACTGACATTCTTCCTTGTACACAGTTATCTAATTGAGCCTTTATTCGGTCATGAAGGGTGTTAAAATTCTTCAACAAGTACCCTTGCACTCCATCATGACCAGGTGCCTTCCAGTTTGGGATTTTCCAAAGTTGTCTCACAAGCATTTCTCTGTTAATTGTCAACTCGCTTTGCCTCTCAACTCCATTTAACTCTTTTTCAGATCATCCAGCCATTTTACATCCCTATTGTGTTCTACTTCCTTTTCCCAAATTTCTCTCCAAAACTCTCTACACTCTAGTTTTATAATTTTTTGAAATTATTATTATTAATTATTATTATCATTATTATCATTATTGTTATTATCATGATTATTATTATCATTATTATTCCTATATTTGGGTCGTTACTTCGACTTCGGCATGACAAACACGGAACACAAAAATATACTGATGTCAAAAACTGAAAACATTCTCAGGACTATAAATGGTCTCCCGCTCCACCCCAGAAATAAAGTAATTTTGTACCAAAGATATCTACTTTCAAAAATTAGCTGGCACTTGATCGTTGCTGATATAGAAACAAGTTGGGTTAAGGAAAACCTCGATAACGTTGTTTCAAAGTTTATACGGATTTGGTTGGAAATACCTATTTCTGTATCAACACGCCTTCTTCGCCGTACCAAACGTAAGTTTGGTCTCGGTTTAACACTCATATCTGATCGTTTCATTCAGTGTCGAGTATCATTTAGAAACAAACTCAAGTCTTCTAAGAGCAGGGACATTGTTGAAATATACAATGCGACCACCGGTCAAAACATCACGTATGATCAGTACAAAACAACTAGAGAGGCAATAAAGGATATTAGAAATTCTAACGAGAAAAAAATCGATACACTGACTTCGCAAGGGTTAATAATCAAATCAATCACAGCCTATGCAGACAACGCATTTACCAGTCACTGGCACAAAGCGCTTTCTACGTTACCCAATAATATCTACTCATTCACAATCCGGTATTTAAACAACACCCTCGCCAACGCTTCAAATATGCTAAAATGGGGACAAAGAGAATCATCTGCCTGTTCCTTATGTAATGCTACAGAAACTCTCGGGCATGTTATTGGAGGATGTAATACAGCGTTGAACGAAAAACGTTATAATTGGAGGCATGACTCGGTTTTAAAAAATATTGCAAACTTCATATCTTCGAATAAGAAAAATGCAAAAGTTTACTGTGATATTGATAATTACAATTCTCCATCGATTATTACCGGAGATACATATCGCCCTGATCTGTTAGTAATTGATAAAGGAAAGATTTATATTCTAGAACTTACAATCGGCTTTGAAACAAATATTGAAGTGAATTCGAAACGTAAATCAGAAAAATATGAATTTCTGCTAAGATTTCTAGGCAAAAATTATCAAAAAGTTATATTTGTCAATTTAAGCATTGGCGCGATAGGAGCAATCGGAAAGAGTACACATTCGGTAGCGAAGATGTTAGCGGAAATAAGTTACGATAAAAGCAAAATCTCATATATCATAAAGAAGATCATATGTGTGGTAATTCGAACCACATATTACATATTCTGTCAACGTAGTAAGACATGGGAACAGCCTCCCCTCCTTTATTGGTGACTACGTTACTCTGTGCGTCCCTGATACCATTCCTTGATAATGAGTGGTATTTCTTAGGGTAATGATGTAATGTATACACGGCATACAATTGTATTGAGTGATAACATGGAAAAATGTACGCTTGAAGTTTAAAAAATTATTATCATTATTATTATTATTTTTATTATTATTATTATTATTACTATTATATTGTTATTTTTTCGTTTTGATGTTTTAAGTGAACACCGATCAGGGTTTTTTCACAATTTTTGCACCTCTATTGTCAACTCTTTATATTTTAAACATTTTAGTCTCTATAGGATAACCATATCAATGATAAGGCATTTTCTCTTGCTCTTATCTATACAAACAATAGCAGGCCTTCTAGATTCTATAACTTTCTGTCTAAATACTAAAACCCAATAAATGTTTGCAGCATTTTCAGTTTCTGACAACGCTGTCTTCTTGAGTCTCAGTATCGACATTTCAGCTTCATATTTTAGCCAATTCTTCAAGAGTTTTAAAAATGTACCTAATGCTCTGATAACTACAGAAATAATTTATTCTCTCCTTGACATCCATAGCCTTAGAACTTCAAGTTTTGTGATTTGTTGGGTTTTTCACTCTCTTTTGACACGATTCAAACATCTGCTACTGCAACATCAATCAAAATGAATTTGTTATTGTTTTTATAATCTAAAATTAGATCTGGCGTGCTTCCATTAATTCTCTGATTATAATTCTCCATTGAATACAGGCACATGTATTATAGCCAAAAGATTGAAATAAAATAGATAACCAAAACAAGCCAAAAAACAAAGTCATTTCAACCTTGCAAAGTTGTTCAAGACAGTTCCCAACACACCCACAATCACAGGGATTATTCCAACCTTCTTCATTTTCCACAGTCGAGCAATCTCATCTCTTAGAGGTCTGCACTTATCAACTTTCTCCTGTTCTTTTTCTAGCACCCTTTCATCTCAAGGTATTTCGACATCTATAACTTTTGTCTCTTTTTATTTTTATCTATTACAACGATGTCATATTGTATTACAAAATCCCACATTATCTTACATGACTCATTTTCCATCAGTCCCTTGGTTTCGTGTTCATACCGCCTCTAGATTAAACTTTTTACTTAATTTCCAGTGTATATATTTGGAAACGTTACTGTGGCGCTTTAAATATTCTTTTCTTGTCAATACAGTACACTCACTTATTATATGGTAAACAGTTTCATTTCTCTCACCACACATCCTGGAAAACGGTTAATTTCTAGACTTATCTATGAAATGTTTGATATTATTCGTTCGTATGGCTTGCTCTTGGGCTCTACAAATTAATGCTTCCGCAGACCCTTTCAAATCACACGACTTTAGCCATTTCCAAGTAAATTCAACGTCCTTTCCCTCTAACTCTTTAACAAATTGCTCACACGTTTTCTTTTCTTGCCAGGAATTCATATTCTGGTCTTATTTTCTCTTCTTGTAGTATTTAGGATTCAAGAAAGTATTAGTCTGGATTGTCTCACTGCTTTTGACATCATTTTACAGTGGCTCAGTTTGTTACTCGACATAGCAACCAAGGTTGTTTTCTTCAGCTCTGATAGTTCCTTTGTGTTTCTCGGTAGCGTAAACATTTAAAGAGACATTGTCCAAGGGGACAGCTTATCTCCTCTACTTTTTGTCATATCCATGATACCTTAAAGTCAAACATTGCAAAAGGTTAACGCAAAATACACCTTTAAATCCAGTGAAGGTGTGAATCACCTCCTTTTCATGCACGATCTGAGATTGTTCCGGAAGAATGGGAGGGAAATGGACAGTTTAATCTCCACAGTTCAAATATTTAGTAATAACATCAAAATGGAACTTGGTATTTAAAAGTGTGGAGTGTTGATCATGCATAGAGGATCAGTTGACAGTAGTAAAAGTAATGGAAGATCACTGCCAACAGGAGAAACGATCAAAGTAGTTGATTAAAGTGGATATAAATATCTTGGAGTCTTTGAATTAAACGGAATTAAACAAAGAGACGTGTAGGAATGTTTCAAACAGGAATATTTTAGGGGACGGAGGTTAGTTTCCAAGAGTAATCTTCATTAAAGAAACAGAATTAGTGCAGTGAATACATGGGCGCCTTCACTATTGAGATTTGGTGAAGGAATTCTGGATAAGCGAGTTAATAAATTAGACGAAATGGACAGAAAAACGAGAAAAAGACTGACCATCTATAAATAATTTCATTCAAAAAATGACAAAGATTGACTCTATGTTTCCAGGAGTAAAGAAGGAAGAGGGTTAATAGGCTGCTCATTAGCAGAAGTTAAATTAACATTCCAGTTCTTCATTGATTTTTTTAGAAACTCAATAACGTTACTGGCAGCCTTTACCATTTTAATGTTCCAATATCCATGAGTGTAGAATCATATCGTAAGCCTTCTTGTAGTCTATCCAGGCCATTCCAAAACTGGTATATCTCTTTTTACAATCACGTAATATAATTTTATTAATAAGCGGTTGGTTTTTCTTTCCCTGTTTCGTCGTCTGCAATCCTTTTGGCTCTGTGGTTAATTTATTATTACCTTTAGGAAATTGTACAAAGCATTTGAAACCATACATGTGAGGAGTTTCCACATTAGTGGTACAAACGTTATTCACCGATTGTTGTCCACTGCTATGCCTTTAGCACTGTCTTTCTGGCACAAGACAGTTTTTTCAGTAGTCATCCACTTATGGATTTCATATCCGTTAACTATCAGATCATTAATTTGCTCTGCTAATCTCTCGTGAAGTACTGTAAAGTTCTTAAGCCAATAGCCTTGGACCCATGGCGATCTCTAACTAACAGGCATAACAGACATGCAACTGGAGGCGTGAGCTGAAGGCGGGTAACTTAAAATGGATATTAACGGATTTCGAGAGAAAAGAGGTTTAAATCCTGCTCTTTCATCAAAATTAAGTCAAATCTCTAAGAAGTTCATCAATGTAAAGATCATAGTAAGGTTTTGAGACACAAAATCATACATTTTTTTTCAAAATCAGCCTCTTCCTGAAATATGAAAACATGGTAACATATACAGTAGTTACATAAAAAAGATTTAACACAGATAAATAATAAATAAATTACTTTGTTGTGGTTTACACTAATGCCACCTTTAGCAATTTCTGTTTTGGTTCTACCGATGATCTTGGTGTAAAAGGTCTACTAGTGTTGTTAAAAAGTATGTTTGAGAAAGTGTTACTATGCTTTCTTTACACATTTAGTCCATACATATCAGACAATAACATTAAAATGTTCGTAAATGATTTTCTACAATTTTTGTTTTCAACTTCATGAAATACAACATACCCAAATAAACATAACTGACAATAATTATCTGGCGGTATTTTGGGACCACCGCGATTAATTGAATTTATAAAATTACCATATATTTATCATAATAACTGTTTGTATTTGATGGCATTTCTTCAGTATTTCGAGAAACATATCCACTAATATACACAATACTCATTTTTACATCATGAGGTAGTGATTCTTCCATCGTCTGTATGTTTTCAATTATTTCTGAACAATTATCATCAAGTAAATGGGAGCATTTATCACAATTGTGTTCAGCATTAGCTACGTTATTAACATCGATGTCAAGTTGCAAAAATAGCTTAGCTTTTTGAATCCTCACTTTCTCCAAAACTTGTTGTACAGTTGTAAAATATGTCCCACCTGAACCTTGACGTAACTTTCAAAACATGTTTTGAAGGGGATGAGTTGTGGAATGAGTCGTTGAAAGGAGATATTTTGTCATGTCAACTAAACCTCTATATGTGTGGGAAATTACTTTTGCTGTGTCTATAGTTAATGATTTCATTCTTTTACTACCAGTTGTTTTCTTCATGGACTCAGCCAAGTCAGCTATCTTCATCAAGAAATCTAATTTTTCATCATTATCGGATTCTATGACAGCCCGATCATCATCTCTAAACCGAACATCAGCAAGTAAACCTCTAACGTTTAAAATTTTCCACAACTTAACAAATTTACTGATAAATTTTATAGTACCATCAGCTTCACAAATATCAGAATGATTTTTCACTGCATGAACAGTTTTATCGCAAAATACCTTTAAACAAGTACTGACTCTCTGTCGTTCTACTGGCTTAGGGTACACAGCAATTTCTGTTAGTTTCGACATCTTTACTATGTGATCTTTTCCTACCGAATGAAGTTTTTTTAAAACACTCCATTTTGCAACATATTGAACATCATCATCATCTGTAAAATACAACTCTTGTATATTGTCAGTTAAACAGTTATTTCTAATTGATTTCGTAAAATGAACAGTCGAAAAGCAGGTATATATATTTGATCCACTGTAAGCCATGGTTTAACACAAGAAAACGTTTGGAAAAACGATTGATTAACCCGATTATAGTCACAAATAATTGCATGTACAAATCCAGAAGAACTCTGAATAATCTCTAATACTGTTTTTGTCTGTTCGAATAATTTAACTAATTTGCTAACTGGAAGCATCTTGCATAAAAACTTTGGCCCACCAAAAAGAAAGACAATAATGAATTAAAATTTAGTAGTAGCAAATCTATCTGGATCATTTACAGATCTGCCAAATATGGAGCCAGCATGATATGTTATGGAAGGCTTTACATATACTTCATCAATTAATATGATACAATTTTTATGCCGTTCATCTTTCATGGTGGAAAATATCTTTTTAATGTAATCACTATCTGAGTACGAATTACTAATTTTTGTTGTGATTTGAGATAACATAGTTAAGCTCGGTAACTTATAATCTTGACGAACTCGGCTATACAAAGACCTTGATATACTAAAATATTTGAATGCCCGCACGATAGTTTCTGATTTATATTTCTTCTCGTCGACAAAGGTGCGAGAAGCCATACAGTCCATCTGGTTCAGTATTATTTCTTGTTCATGGCTTAGAATTAAACATTGAAGATACCGTAGTGCTTCTTGAATTTGTGAATATCTTGTCATTTTAACGATATGGTTTGTTAAAAGGGTTGATACAGTGCATTTTACACCAGCATGAAATGCATGCAAAGAAAAATCCTTCATTATTTTAATAAAAAACATGGAATTCCAGCCTTTTCTTGAAAGTCCTTTGATTGAATAATCACGTAGTCCAAATCTTTACTAGTAAATGAAATTTAGTCAATATTTCTCCCTATCTGATGCCTTGGAGCATAATTCTTCGAATGAGGAGATTACATCACAAAAGAGAAAAAAATCAATTTCGTCAGGCTTTTGATTACGTATTTTGAACATACTTTACTTGAGAAAGACTTTCTTTTTAAAGTAGCAGGTGTAGGAATCAATGAAGGTTTTACACATGTAAACACAGAAGGAGGTCTTTTTTCCCCAAAACTGTTATACTGGGAAAGTTGTCAGGAATATGTCTCTCACAGACAACTGTGTTAGGATTATCTGGTAGATTTGATCGGGGAATAGCTTTGATCCATCTTTCACGATCATCCTTCTCTCTGGGTAAACGATAAACTTTGACTTTGTTTTCTTTTGTGCATGCATCACACCTAAGTGTGTGCGATATCGATATTAATTAAAACAGCACATGACCTTGCAGGTGGGGCCTGTTTCGGTTTCCCTGTTTAGGTGACCCATTCTGCTTAAAACGGTCTCCGTAGCGAGGCTTCACCCAAGACCTTAGGACTAAGCAACAAAGTAAGAACTCGGTACTCAGCCCTTCAAAACAAGAGATCCACGTTCACGACACCTAGATATGATGCTCCTCCACTACTCGCGCACGTTAAACAGAACTGCGTGATGTGTCAGCCCTTTCAAGACATGCACAACCGGTTAAGATCACGCAGCTGAATGGTAAGTCTGCGGTTTGAGCGGGAATGTTTGATCTAGCCCATTCATAATTACCAGGCAAAACTAGTTCGTGTATCCCACCAATTGAATAAGATCAGAGGTCATATGTCTGACGACGTTATGCAACTGGCTGACAATAATAGTCAGTGCCTGGTGTAATTATCAGGGCAATTTAACTACACAAAGCATTGGGGTCAATGCCCCTTTCCAGCAGTAATAGGCAGTACTAAGTTAAGCCGACCAAATATTTCTAAAATTTGGTTGACAGAAAGTCTCGACAACCTGGTCTCTAAATGCATACGCCAGTGGCTTGACCTGCCTATAAGTGCCACTCTTAGCTCTATTATTCTTTGCAAAAATCAAATTAGTCTCAACTTGGATCTACCCACCAAAAAGCTTCTACAGTGCCGAACTGTCACCCTTAACGCTCTGAAGTTGTCACCAAATGATAATATTCGAACATTTTTGAAAAACAAATGCAATAGTACCAATATACAAAACGATAAATATAAAAATACAAAGAAAGCTCTGAAAGCTGTGCAGACAGAACACAAGGAGCGTTTACAAAGTCATTTTATTACTCAAGGTACAATTCTCTCATTTTTGTATGACAACACAACTTCAAAATACAACAAGCTTTGGTCTGAAGTTAAAAGTAAGCTGCCAAAAATATCGTTAGCTTTACCATTTGTTATTTAAATAATACCCTTCTCAACTCGTAAAAATCTATCCAAAATCGAACCTTATTCTATCGTCTTCTTGCTTTTCCTGCTTTGAACCAAAACGTACCTTCAGAAAGGTCGATATACTTGGCGACACAACTCAGCATTACAGTTTTTAGTAGGTTCTCTCAAACCTCTTGAAGGCTGTACAATATATGCTTATATTTGTGGATTCTTATCGCCATGCATTTGTATTGAATTAAGGCGTGGTTTGCTCTTAGATACTCCACATAAACAGTTATTCATACTTGAATTGACGATGAGATATGAAACACATCTTGATAAAAATGTTTCTCGCAAATACGAAAAATATCGTTCTTTGATTCGTAATTTACATTCCAGCTTTTCAAAAGTTAACTATGTAAATCTTTCCATTAGCTCTTTAGGTATATTCGGTCAATCTTGTATTACTTTCAGTGAAATGTGCAACGCTTTGCACATCGAAAACAAACACGAGCGATTTCTTTCAACCAAACTTTCCAATATAATCATTCGCACCACATACTACATATTCTGTCGTAGAAACCAGCCATGGACAAACCCTGAACTATTGTCGTTTTATTAATTTTGTCAGTAATATATTTCATTTTGTTAAATAGGCAAGCCAATGCAAACTACCTTGATTAGTGAGGTTTGTAATTGTATGTGTTCAGATGATTGGTTACACCCAATCGAGTGATGGATGGTTGAAAAAACCACATTCAGCGTCCTGCAACAAGCCAGGTAAGGTGAATGCAGACACATTTACTGTAGCAACAGGAGTGAGATGAAATAGAAAACGAAACTTTAAATAGCAACATTACTTTAACCTTGTACGTCCCGCCCCACAACCAGTGAAGAAAGGCACGCTGCTCAAGTGGTTGTTGTTGTATGACTACAATTTATGACTAAAGCATGAACCACTCCCAGTCTGATAACTGACAATACATAGAAAAATTCATCCATTATGTCTTTATCTACCAACAATTGATCTATTATTATTATTATTATTATTATTATTATTATTATTATTATTATATACAAATTTTCTTTGAATTTCTCTGTTGAAGTCCAGCACCGGGTCACTACCAGTGACCTAGGGTGAAGGAAGTTTTGGTAATGAATAAGGTTAAACAAACATAACTACATGGCACACAAAAGAACCCAAGATAATTAATAATTCAAAACACATGTTGATTAAACGATTACGAACATCAAAAAGACAATATCACAACAAAGATTTAAATTATCAGACGATTACGAACACCAAGTAGACAAGTTTTCACTTTAAAGAAAAAAATTTAAATCAAACAAATTAAATAGAGAGAGCTAGTCCAAGCAAATGAGCAGCTTCTTTCAAAACAATTATCTGTACTTCTTGCAAAGAAGGTAAGGTTCCCCTAGGATTTGTTTCAAAAAGTTATCTGTTCCTTTCTTAATGAGGCCTTGTGCACCCACAATAACAAGTATTGTCTTTCTTTTTAGATGCTACATCTTTTCCACCTCTATCTCTAAATCCTTAAAGTTGGCAAGCTTTTCAAAAGTCTTAACAGAGACATTCCTGTCTGAAAGGACACTTATGTCTATCAAGAGGCAAGTGTTCTCTTTCCTGTTCTTGATGACAATGTCTGGGCGGTTTGCTTGTGGTACGATCCGTTTGTATGAGAAAATCCAAAAAGATCGTAACACCCTTACCTTCAGTTACAGGTGCTTGATGATGTTCATACCAGCTAACTTGCGTTTCAATGGAAAACTGCTGACAAATTTTCCAATGTAGGTATTGGCCAACTCGATCATGACGGTTTTTATATTCGTTTAGTGTTAGTACCGAGCAGCCACAGACAAGGTAGTCAATAGTTTCGGTTTTCTCCTTGCAGAACCTGCACTCTTGATAGGCACCGTGATGTAAAACATTAGCTTGGTAGTTCCTGGTGAACAGACTCTGATCTTGAGCAGCAAGAATAAAGCCCTCTGTTTCCCCTTTCATTTCAAAGCTCCTCAGCCACTGATGGGTTCTTTCTTTGTCTACATACGCATTGTTGCTTCGGGCTGCGAACTGTCCATGGAGAGGTTTTTCTTGCCACCTAGATTCGAGTCTGTCCAATCCAGTTTTCTTTGCTTTTTGCTTGGTGTTTTTAGCTTTAACGTTTGGGGTTAGTGTGTTATCAACCTCAAGATCAACATCTAATTACTGGGAAAACATCCCTGACTCTTTAAGGATTGAATGCAATCTCTTGGAATTTTCATGCCTATAAACGAGATGAAGTATCCAATCATTGATTAAATCAAGATATTGTGAGAGACCAGTAATGGATGTTTTACAAAAGAGCTCCAACTGGACCTACTTTCTTTATTCCTACAAACAATCAACGTCTGAGTTAGGGTGATGCATCAGATTACAAGTCAGTTGCCTCCTTTTCTTTGTGCCATGCCTTTTCAGATCACTCAGATTCCAATTTATAATACCAAAGCTATAAGTTACTACCGGCACTGCCAGAGAATTTATTGCTGATATCCTATTTTCGAGTTCAATTCAGTTTTCATGATAGACCTCACTCTCCTAATGCATTCTTTCCTTATCTTTTCCTTCGTTTTCGATTGCTGTATGCTGTCACTTTCACTTAAACCTAGATATTTATAACTGCCTTCCTGTTCTAGATCTTAAATCACTGTCACTTCATGCAGTTCAATATTTTCAGTTCTTTCTAACTTCCCCTGCTTAAAACTTGCTTTGGCACACTTATCAAGACCAAATTCAATCCCTATATAGTCACTGAACGCTTTGACAGCCTTTAAAAGTCCTTCCAAATCACCATGATCCTCAACGTACAGTTTCAGGTCATCCATATAAAACAGATGATTTATCTTCCTGTCCATGATCATATATCCAAGTTCAGTGTCACTGAGGAGCTTTGAGAGTGGGATAAGGGGCATGAGGAATAAAAGAGGTGAAAGAGAGTCGCTCTGAAAGACTCCACACTTTTTCTGCATACAGTTAGAAAAAAGGGTGCCATTAGCATGTGTGAGAGTAAGATTGGTCTCCCACAAGGTCACACTGACTCGCAGGAAATTAAAAAAGGTAGGACAAACTTTGAACATTTCTTATGTCTTTAAAATCCAAGATTGCGGAACACTGTCAAATGCTTTTTGATAGTCAATCCAGGCCGTGCTTAAATTTTTGTGCTTAGTATGAGCATTTTCAAGAATCATTTTATTTATGAGGAGTTGGTCTTTACAACCATATGAACCTCTTTTACATTCTTTCTGTTCACTTGGGAAAATATCTTGTTCATCCTTATGAATATAAGTTCTATCAGTTAATATCGATGTAAGTAGATTATGAGACGTAGAGAGACAGGTAATCGGGCGGTAGTTCTTAGGGTTCCTTGTTTCGTTACATTTTGGTAACAATTAGGTAGTTCCAAGGCAAAACCACTTTGGTATAGTTTCGGGTTCTGTCATAATCGTATTGAAAATAAGTGCAATCCTATCATGGGCAGAAGAGTGGGTCTAGCCAAAAATTCTGCACTTTGTCTATTCCGGGGGACTTCCATTTGTGAGATTTTTAAGAGCCTTTTTAACTTCGCCTGTGGTAATTTCAACCCTTGTCTGCTCTGGTATATCCCTTGTGTTTTCTTCCAAATTTTGCAACCATTCCACATTTTTATTAAAACCCTTTTCATTACCCCAGCTCTTATTCAAAAATTCACGAACATCGTCTTCCGACGACACATCCTCTACAGTTGTTTTTCCTTTCCCGATTTCACGATAAAACCTTTTAGCATCCGGTTCAAAGATTTTGTTCTGCCTGTAGAACTTTTGAAGGTTGTCAAACCTACGTAACCTCTGCGCCTTAACCTGTAAATTTTGATTTAATTTTTCCTTCAAATTTGGCAATTGCTCTCTGTCTTTAATGTCAAGACTTTCCTAGCTTTATCCGACTTTAAGTTTTCATTTTTTTACAGTTCCTCCATCAGTGATATCTTCCTCCTAAAGGTTTCGATTTCCTTTTCTATCTTTAATTGGCATTTCGGTTTATTAGCTTTTTTGGTACCTTTTCGCTTCTTAATTTTGACTCGACATTTGGTTTGAATAACCTTTCCTGTTGGCATACATTAACTCGTTGAATTCAGTCAAGTTCAGATTAATTTCATTGCAGATTTTTTCTTAGGCTTTGTTTCCTAAATTAATATATTTTTGGATTTGTGAGGGTGTCTGATTTTAAGTAATGATTCTCTATCCTCGAATTTAGTGTGCTGAACTTCTGAAAACCCTTCAACATTGCCTATCTTCATATTTGCCAGCTCTTCTTCAACTACTTAAACAGCTGGTACAGGCGCTACATGTTCTTGCTGTTCCTCCTCTAACATATTTAAGTTGCCATGCACATCAATATTCTCATAAATTGTAAGAACATCACCATCCATTTGCTGATTTCCCAGATCTTCTTCTAAATTCTCTCTTGTATCGTCTTTTACTCTTTCCTCAATGTTGGAAATTTCAACTTCTGCTAATTTCTTTTCGCGAATTATATATCTCCCTTGATTAGCTAGTCTATTTACATCCATACCTTCCACTTTATCACTATTACTATTTCTTTCACACAAGATTTTAAACGTGTCGTCAGTATTATTAGTTTTAGGTTTTTCAAGTGCATAATAAAAACAATATTTTACCTCAACGTGCTCTTCCCTAGTCTACTTTTTATATTTTTTTATTTTAAGGCGTGGTATTTATATTACTAGTTGGTAGTTCCGAATGGACAGGGGTGAGGGTTACCTCGTTCTGGTGACCTTGGGTACTTTCGTTTTGGAAAGAAGTAAACCTAGTTGGATTCCTTTCGACATCAGGCTGATCTCTCTCTGAGGGACGCTTCCCTTGGTGACACGCGCGACAGACGAGTCGTTATGATTTACTTCTTGTTTTAATTTTGATATCTAAAATGCATTTTAGCCTAGCTGATAAGAGGTTGGATATCTCGGGCCAGTTACCTGCTGGTATTTTAGAGTCCCCGCGGATTTATTATTATCATTGTTATTATTACCATTATTATTATTATTATTATTATTATTATTGTCATCATTATTATTATTATCATTATTATCATTATTATTATTATTATTATTATTAGTTTTATTATTATCTGTAACTTTCTTTATTTAAAAACTGTCTAGCACCTTCATACTGTATGCGGACCTAGCAGTTTTCGCAAATCCTTCAGAAATATTTTGGTCGCACTGACACAGTCGAAAATCACTGCAGACATGCTGACATCTCGGTATGAAATGAATACCTGGTCGTCACAAGAATACAAAAAAAACTCGTTACGAAAATTTACATCGTGAACCCTGCAATGCAAGGTCACAATTCTCTCTCATTATTACCAGCCCAGAGCTTGTTTGAAAAAAATACAAGATTTCGAAAACTTTTTTTAATAAACAAAACTTAAACTCAAAGACTTTACAAAAATTCTTCACGAGGTATCATTCAGGTTCTCATATTTCATACACTGTAGGAGAAAAACAGACTTGACTTGACTTGACTTACGCCTGTTCACTCCGGTATGGAGCATTGGCCGCTAACAGTCCCCCTCAATCTACGTCTGTGTTGTGCTGCAGTCATGATGGTGTCCCAACTATGTCCGCTGTCTTTCATCTTCTGTTCTATACTTCTACACCAGATGGCTCTAGGTCTTCCTCTTTTCCGTCTGCCTTGAAGTTTCCATCTCAAGGCTTGCCGAGTAATGTTGCCCTTGTCTTTCCTAAGGGTATGCCCGATCCATGTCCATTTCCTTTTCCTCATCTGTAGTGGTGGAGAAAGCTGACTTGTTCGTTCCCATAGGTCTTGATTGCTAATACGGTTTGGCCACCAAATTTTCACGATCTGTCGGAGGCATCTGTTGATGAATGACTGGATTTGTTTGCCTGTCACCTTTGTAGTGCGCCACGTTTCAGCTCCATACATCAGTACCGATTTCACATTTGATTTGAAGATCCTGACCTTTGTGTTATTAACTATCTCTCTTGACCGCCACACGTTTTTGAGGAGGCTAAACGCCATCCTTACTTTGGCTATTCTTGTCTTGATGTCTTGTTGGGCCCCGCCGGTCTTATCTACTATGCTTTCCAGATAAATGACCTAGCCTCTTCTATACCCCCTCTCGTTAACCTGATGCTGTCATCATTCTTTGCGTTTATTCTCACGACCTTTTTCTTGTCCTTTTTTATTAGCAGTCCAACTTTTGATGCGTTGGCTTCCAAGGTTGAAGTCTTGTTTTGCATCTGTTGATGTGTGTGTGACAGTAAAGCAATGTCTTCCGCAAAATCTAGGTCATCTAGCTGATGCAAAAGGGTCTACTGAATCCCATTCCTTTTTTCCTATGTTGACTCCTTCATTATCCAGTCAACTGCCGAAAGGAAGAGGAATGGGGAGAGGAGACATCTCTGCCTAACTTCAGTCTTAATGCTAAATTTCTCTGTTGCAGTACCTCTATGAAGGACCTGACATGCCATTCCCTCGTAGGTGTTCCTTATGATAGCTATGTATTTCTGTGGAATCCCATAATACGCCATCAGCCCCCATAGTGTCTGTCTGTCTAAACTATCAAAAGCTTTTTCGAAGTCTATGAAGTTCACATACAGTGAGTTGTTCGACTCAAGAGACTGCTCTACGATGATCCTAAGAGTTGCGATCTGGTCAGTGCAAGACCTTTTATTCCTGAAATCTGCCTGCTCATCATCTCTCTATCCATCTATCTATCTATCTATCTATCTATCTATCTATCTATCTATCTATTTACCTATCCATCTATTTATCTATCCATCTATCTATTTATCTATCCATCTATCTATTTATCTATCTATCCATCCATATATATATATATATATATATATATATATATACGGTGAAGCCTTACACAAAATAAAAACAAAATCGTTCAAACCGGACCCTCTCCTTCCAACGAAGATAAAGGACAAGTGAAGAACGTAAGAATGTCTATTAAAGAATGTACTGAAAGATTTTGAATTAGAAAAAACGTTGAAAACATGTACATGTAGTGCCTAAAATTTGCTTCAAACCAGTGTCTAAGGATTTAATGACGAGCTACAGTATCAAAATATTCTGTTAAACACTTTCCCGGTGGTACAAAGTAAGGTTATGCCTCTCCAATTGTTGCAGTCTGAGAGATCTCCTTTCTTCGGTAGCTTTACTATCACTCCTTTTCTCCATTCTTCTGGTACTGTGCTTTCCTGCCAAATCTTGTTAAATAGAGTTGTCAACTCCTCTACCACTGTAGGTCCTCCGGCCTTCAAGAATTCGCTGTTTATGCCGTCAATCCCTGGAGCTTTGTTATTTTTCATTTTGTCTATAGCTTTTCTCACTTCTTCTCTTTGTATTGGTCCCATTTCTACATTCAACTCGTGTGCTGTATCAATGTTGTTCCATTCGTACACTATGTCTGGAGGGGGCTGATTGAGAATCTCTTTGAAATGGTCCATCCACCTTTTGTTTTGCTCTTCCTCGGTTGCTAGAATGCGGCCATCCTTATTTTTTACTGGAACATTAATGGAACTACTTTTTCCGGAAAGCTGTTTTGCTATTTTGAACAGTTCTCTTGTATTGTTTTGATCTGCAGCAGCCTGTGCTTCTCTAGTTTTCTTCTCAAACCAGTCGTGTTTGTCTCTCCTA
>RDPX01000018.1:4171000-4200697 GCA_003991215.1 Morbakka virulenta | reverse complement strand
TGGATGCTTTCCACACACGAAACTTGAGAAGAATTCTTGGAATTACATGGAGGGACAGGGTCACCAATGAAGAAATTTATAGACGAACAGAGCAAGGGCAATTACACAAGAAAGTAGAAGAGAGACGATGGAGACTTGCAGGACATGTGCTCAGATTACCACCCAGCAGATACGCGAAGCAAGTAATGGAATGGAAACCTGTAGATGGAAGCAGACGAAGAGGCAGACCTGTGAGAACGTGGCAAGCTACATTCAGGAGTGATGTGACTGTACGAGGGCTGTCTCCCAGAACCGCTCAAGCCGTAGCTGACGACCGTAGGCGATGGAGAAGTCTTGCTGCCCGATATCCTGAACGGGATTGGAGGACCTAAGGTCTAAGGTCTAAGACAGTATCAAGGTAACCTATTTGCGCTAGAGTGTTATGCGGATTATTTCTGTACGCCAATCTGTTACTTAAATCTATTACTTTTATCCAAAGTCTCTCTTTGGTTGCTAAATGATCTAAAAATATGGATATTCCGATGAGCCTCCTTCTTCGGAGGCACAAGTGCCAGTCAGAAAATCCTGTCTTTTTGTTAAGATAAAAAGGCTTTAATGATGTGGAAAATATTAAATTAGGCCATTAGTTTTGGTTTCAAGGGAAAAGAGGCTAATATTAGTAAGGATTATAGTAAATGACAGTTTACGTGAATGTTTATCCTGTTTTTAGGGATAATTTGCCTTTAGGTAATTTTTCTAATTTCAGCTTCGAAATATTTTCTAAAACTTTCTAAAGCCACATGGTTTAGCACTCAATACAACTGTCGACATAGACACCTGTGATTGGAATTTTCTACATTACATTCCTTCCTTCAGTGATTTTTAAAACTGGGTTTTCAAAATATCTATAAGTACTAAGTAATTTTTGACTATTGGGATAATTTGAAAGAAACCTTTTAAATTTTCGTGAAAAAAAATCCAGTTTGCTTCATCCAAAACTATTTTAGTGCAGCTCTCGTTAATGTCAAATTGAAATTATAGATCTTGGTTAGATATTTGCTTATAAAAAGGATCACCTATTTTCAATGCCGTCAGTTTGATCTAAAATTGAATAACAAGAAGCGCCAGGTGGTTAGTTTCAATATTTGTGACCAAGGATACAAACAGGTACCAAAAAAGCATACTGTTCGCTAATGACCCACAAGTATTTTCGTGAATCAAATAAGAACAAACATGGTTGTTAGCGCTAAATAACGAACTAGTAATATGAATCGCTAACTTTAAGTAATCAAAGGCTTACTGAATTTTTGTTGACAGCGCATATATTCTTATTTTTGTTATTTAATCCTTCCAATGTTGTGAGGACTTAAAAAAGGAAAGGATGTAAAACTGTGTTTTATTTATGTTTTTCTTTGATATTCGAGTGACAACGCAATATCTTTTATTATAATAGGTTCTGTTGTGCCCAGATTGAATTTTAATGCTATTATTCCTCCAGCCTGCATTTCTACAGTCTTCAACGTCATTGCAGTACTGTTGATCTCTATGATCTCTATCGTCAACTTTGTCACTTAAATCCAGGCTCGCGTTTGAATGGGACAAGCTCTCCCTCAGCTTTCCAAAAAATGAGGACTTCTGTTCCAAGCCTCTAACCTGTAATTTCCTTTAAAAGCGGTCAAGCAAAATAACGTTAAAGAAGCGGAAGTAAATTAATAAAAATACTAGTCGCTTTTATTGCTCTATCAGCTAGAGCACCGGCTATACATCTTTTACCCAAACAATTTGAATCTCAATCCTCATATTGAGTGCACCACTCTATACAGGATTCTAGTGTTAGATTTTTTATTCAGGTCTTGTAAAAGGTAAAACCCCTACCTGATGAAAGATCCATTTCAATCTGTCCTTGTATCTTATTGCAGGCGAAAGGAGAGATTCAATTAGTATCCTTTTTATTACGGATTCCATTTAATTTTTTAATTACTAGGAGATAATTTTTTGCTGCCAAAAACATTTTGAAAAGTTCTGTCGAGAAAGTGTGTCGAACAATAACTTTGTACAATTTTAGAAGTCCAGAGGCCAAAGCCTTTGAAGCTCAAAAACTGAAGGGGATAGAGAGGGATAAATAGGTAGAAAGACAGATAACAATATTTCCATTTATTGTTTATAAACGATACAACTAATGGTTACTCTGTGTAACATGATTGTCCAAGGGATCACCAAATAAATACTCTTAAAGTTGACGGGAAAAAATGTCTATCAGTAAAATCTGAAAACTGTGCTTCGGGCTAAGTGGTCTTTGCACTTTACAAGAATTTCTGTATTTAATTTGCTGGAATCTTTTTTTCAGTTTTAGCAGCAAAAGTTAATTTTATGTCAGTTTACACTGAGCAATCCCTATTTTTTGTTGATAAAACTTAAATGAGAATTACAAATCCCGAATTTCCCAATAGGATAAAGATGGCATAATCCCGAGCCATTCCCATGTACTTTTCCTTAGATAATTTCAAATACATGGCCTTTTTAAATTATAAATCGGCCTGATTTCTTTTCTAGTGAATCAAATTAGACATAAAATATCACTGCCGTGTATACATACTTAGATGACAAAAGTCGGACTTTTCTGGATAAAATTGACAATAGAGTATGGTAAAACAGAAGAGCAGTACATCAATTATACAGCGATAACATTTTTACTTTTAAAACCCTTACTTAATGCATTGCAACTCACAAAGCAACCACGAGAATCAGTGGCACATTTTGAATTCCCGCTAAATATGTATATACCCATTTGAAATCTCTTTAATTTTTTATTTACAGCACAACTTTATCAAAATCTTACTGTCCGAAAACATTTAAAACTTACATCAAGTTGACCAATCAAATTCTATTATGTAGTAATGTATACAAAATTTGCATTCTTCTTTTCCATAACCATAAATCATTTGATAATTTTTACACCGAATGGAATCTTCTGTTATTATGGTTTTGTACCCCTCCTTTTTGAATTGTGTCTCTAATAAATGCACGAAAGCTTTCATTTCTTTCTGTTTAATATTGTATATGATAATGTCTAACTGTTTGATTTTTTTGCTTATATAATCGAAAGATTCAGTGTGAGTTTTTACTTTGTCTTTGTTTTCTTTTGAAAACCGTGAAATAAAAGGATCGTGTTCACCTCGAGTACAAATTGTGTCATTGGTAGCTTGTTTATGATCTTCTGCGCTCATGAAACTGACGCTGGAGACGGATTTCAGTGATGCCAAACATTTTCTTTGACTTTGATCAATGAGTTGACTTTTCCAATGGTCAAGATTAAACAGAGTTCTCCTCAGTTTGTCAAGTTTTGCAGAAAAGACATCAGGAAAAGTTTCAAGTGCTTCTTTTAAACCCCCAATTTGATAAAATTCTGCCTCGGCATAAACCTAGAAATAGTAAGAGAAAGCAATTAATTTGTGACTACGGAAATTTCAAAGTTTAGATTGAGTATGAAATTCATTGCAACTGAATTCTGGGTAAGACTGGAAGAAATACAAGTCTCTGCCTGGATGTCATTTTTGTTGGGTTTTTTTATTGTTAAAATAAATTTGCGATGGGAAAATTAACATTAAAAACGGTTTTTATGGTCGTGGTAAGTGGAAGACCGTGGAGGTCATTTTAAGAAACACGCTCTTAGGAAAAAGGTACTAGTTTTATTTGCATTTCTTATCATTTACATTTAATAGTCCTCTTGGTTTCCTTTATCAGTGTTTGCTATCAGCAATTTTTTCCCCAAGACAGACTTACATAAAAACAGACAAACAGAATTGGGCTGTATTAGACTTTGGCATTTTACTAATAATAAGGTATTGTGGTTCCTGTCCAACCTTTAGTACTGTCCGAAAGATCATTCTTTCGTTTCTTTAATCCTCTATGCATACAACTTTTCAAAAATGTTTATATTTGTAGCACTTTTAAAAGTGTCACCCTGGTGCATAGCCGTCCCTTCTAATTTGATAATCACTCTATCTATTTGCTGACTGAATTATTTTTACATAGAAGCAATATTTTTTACTCACCCAGACATGACAAATAAGCCTGTTGGTAGTTTATTTTTACCTAAAGCTCTACAACTTTTTACATGTCTTTTACATGGTATTTTTATAGGGTTTTTTTTCTGGAGTAGCAACCAGTAACCTGGATGATGTTGGTCTTTCTTCCACTCTGACTAGTTGTTCTGTCTCTTCAGCAAATACGTATAAGAAAAATAGTTTGCAACAACTGAATTTGTCAATTATCAAGAATAAAGTTCTCAAACCCTTTGGACACATCAAGCGCTCTGTGTCTGCCCATTCCAAACTCTACCTCGAAGGCATGACTTTAGACAAAAGAAATATAGAAAGACAACGTAAGAGTTGACATGACAGTATTTATGACTTGTCCAATGTAGGGTTTGATGAGTTTAATAGCGGAACCGTAAGAACCGTAAGCAATTGCAAGTTCTATCGCATGAAATACACCTTCGCGGAGAAAGTAATTCATAATAAACAACTGAACGTTGTCTTACATTGTAAGCACTTATATTAGTTAACTGTATACTACTTAACATATAGACATTACTATGTCCATTTGTCAAGTCATGTAGGCACAATGAGAAGTGTTTAGCAAAATTAAGTCATCTTTAAATGCAAAATTCTATTGTGTTTTAGATGTGGGAGCTTATTTTTGTGTACCAAAATACCCTATGTCAAAAGAACACAAACTAATTTTCTCATTAAATCTATCACTGTGTAAAAGAGCTTATTTTTGCCATTTTTTAAAGAGTTTATTTATAACCGACATACAATTCTTTCACATTAAAACTCCCTTAAAATGTCTTTACTGGGCGAAAAAGTACTTGGATACACTAATCTTTGAATATAAGCTACTCTTTTAATATACGCTTGCGCAACACTACTGAGAGACCAAAAATGAGTCTCCCAATCAATCCAATCCTTTGAAAAAGGAGCTCCTTTTAGACAGTTATTTGGAAAAAAATCAAAGTCAATTTACAAAATAATTTTATGATATACCTTTAATGCAATAACTGCTGGTGGCAGTTTTAGTCCATCCCGTAAAAAATCTATGATGTATCCAAAATACATGCCATCCCGGTCAATAAAATATTGGCCTTTAGAATCAGTTGCAATATCGTACCTTCCACTGAACATTGCTGCTAACATGGAGTCCGGGTCTTTAAGCAGTGTTGATAAGGATGTAGTGAAGATACTTCCTCCAACATTGAGGGAAACAACTTTAGGAAACTCCTGTGGCACAAGAAGAAATGCATGTTCATTAATTATTTCTGAATTTAATGGATTTTAATATGAGAATTCGTAAATTGTCTTCAATTGGTTTAGAGAGCCAATGACGTAAGATGGTTCTTACCTTCGATCTTGCCTTCATTTTTTACACTCATAAAATGCGGCAGGACTTTATTTTTGAATTCTGGCATCTTAGTTCAGTCAAATGCTAGCGAAAAAGCTTTCAATCTAATGAATCTAATTCAAATTACGATTTCATAACTATATAAATACACCTTTCCGATGATCTAAAAATTATCAATAAAATTTTTGATAAAGTAGAATATCGCACAAAAAAATTCTGTAGCCATTGCAGATATCATATTTTATACGTCAATCTGGCCAAAATATACACATGCCATTTTACTTTACCCTGTTATTTGACATTTCTATACATTTTTTTAAATATGACAGGGTTCTTTTTAAAAAAATTGTAAAAGTAATCCTATTTTCTAACTTATTTCATTCAACAAAAATAACTGCATTTCTTTATCTACTTAGATTTGTCCAACGAGTCTTGATGAGAATAGTAGTAGTCAGTTTAGATGAATGATTTTATTACTGCTTCCTGATACACTGGCCACTCAATTCCTGCAGGGTACGCTATAAAAAGCAAATCTGCAATGCATTATTAATTTATTAAGGATACATCATAGTCTATCATCACCTTTTTTCAGTTAATAGATTTCTTGCCAAAGGTTTAGAGCATTTTTTATTCAAAGCCTGGTTTCTGGAGTATAGATATTTTATGTTGAATGTCCCATCCATTTTTATTCTCTACGATTGATCTAATTTGGTGAAAATAGCAGATCGTTACAACCAGGTGAGACTTCATTTATTAAAATATGCAATTTTATTAAGTCTGATTTTGGTAAAGCTGCGAAAAAATTTCTGGAGTCATCAGCCAGTGGTGCCGGTGTTTTGCAGCAAGAGATGTATTTAGACGTGCATTACAAATGAACAGTCAACTTGAAACTTTTATAACTTTTCTTGCCGCATTGGTTTTATAGGGTTTCTTCCGATGGCCATCGCATGCTATCTGATTGCTTATCCTGTACCACAATTTTTACTAATTTACTTTCAATCAAAGCCTTTGTCTTTAAGCAATGAAATTTGACTCAGTACATTTTTATAGTTTCAGGGATTTGACCACATTGCCTATGGAGACAGATGACTTACAGCTGACGAAGTATTTTCCTTTTTAACTCCATAGGGTATACTGTTATTTAAAAAATCACATATGTGCACTCGCACACAAACAAATTTTCGTTTTTACCTGTCCTGGCAGTACTGATTTTAAAGAGGAACCACACCGTACCAATCACTCTCTTTCTCTACTCATCCCATCTCAATCTTCCTCACTCATTCCACCATTGGTCACTGGCTGATTGTAGTCATTTCTGTCATCATTCGTGGTATTTTTCATCCTGCCACACTAGATTCAAGTCAACCCCAAAACAGAAGCCGCCAGCAGAGCTATTTAAAAGGATGTCTTTTTAATCCAGGTGCCATTTGATTGGTTGGATATTCTTCCCTAAAAATGTTGACGTAGAATGCAAGGCAAGATGAAAAGTGTCCCACTTGTTCAGTTACACAGCTTTCGCAAGATAAAGAGTGAATATTTGATTGAATATATTGAGAATTTAGTTTTATCAGGTTCAAATACGCTTTTATGGATCAATATTAATAATGATTACTATCGTTTGAAGCATTTTTTCCATCACCTTGCTGTAGAGAAAAATATTGAAATAAAAAGGCTAAAACCTGGTCACCGGAAGATATTCCCACCAAACAGTCCGTCGGAGCAAAAAGTCGTGCATTTAATCAGTCAACTTAAGTAAAAGATCTACATTTTCTTTTCCCTGTATTTTATTTGAAGGAGAAGAGAGTTAGACTAAAAATTGGAGAACAAATTAAAAAAACATCTACCTGAGAGTATCTATAAGCACGAAGCACCATTAACTCTTATAAAAAATCAGTTTCAACCCCAGACGTTCAGATGATCTAGGATAACTTCCTCTCTGAATGAAATAATCCGTTGTCAGTCCAGCGACATAATAAAGAAGAGAAGAGGAAAAAATTTAAATGCCAGGATTTAATTGAAATAATAGATTGCATCTGTGAGACTCAAGATGTTCTTCTTCGAGGGCATAACGAAAGCAAAACTTCGCCCAAAACAAAGTGTGTTCCTACAGCTTATTGGGTTTATTTTACTATTAGAGAGCCAAGTTGTAGACCATCTTTACACTGATACAGTTTTTTATGGTACAAGCTATGAAATTCAAAATGAATTATTAGACTGTCTGGTTGATGCATATAAAGAAAATCTTCACAAAAGAAGCAATGTTATTTGTTTCTCTTGACGTCGATTACACGACGGGTATTTCTTGTGTCAGACAATCTGTTTTGGTTCTTAGATTTAAAAATAAAGGTAAAATTATTGAGAAATTTTATGGATTTTTACAGCCGGATGATACAGCTGGTGAAAAGTTTAACAAGACGATCATCAATGTGCTTGAGGTATTTGATATAAAAAATAAGTTTATTGCTCAGATGTTCAGATGCTCAGATGGAGCTGTTGAGTCGTAGAACTGGAGGTGTTCAGTTTAAAGCTAGAGAGAAATAACCCTATGCTCCTCTCGTCCACTGTTCTGTACATTACCCGAAATCAATCATACAAGATATTGAGCTTCCTATTTCTTCAATAGATATATTCTGTATTTGAAGTTGACGGCAATAGGAATGTCTCAGTTAAATCCAATAACAACCTAAAAAATGGCAAGTGAGTCTACAACAAGAAAAACATTTTCACAGTCAAAGAGAACACAGCATATTTTTTTAAAAAAGGAGATTTAACTGCATATTTATATACAATAATTAATGAAAATGATTGGGATAATGCTTCAGTATCTGAAGCAAGTGGCTTGGCAAGGTGCTTGAGGATTCACAATTTCTGTTTCTTCTTGACTTATTTTTTCAAATCTTTCCTAATATGAGATTTTGTTTTTGATATTTAAATCTAGAAATTTTAGCATCGCACAAATATCTGATGCAGTCAACACATGCAACGAAAATATTCAGGAAATAAAGGATAGAGTTGATAGTCAGCTATCTGAGTCAAATATTCAAGCCCGTTTTGCTTTGAAGAGGATAGGTTTGCTACAAAGGAAGCATGTGATTTGATTTGTTTTCAATTTTGCCATGGATTTGCAAACACTTTCTAAGAAGAGGCCTTCGAGGTGACAAATCCTTTAATGTTCATCTACTTTCATTCATAACAAAGCCTGGCAGTTACTTGCTCAAACTATCGAATGATGGTCAAAGAAAGGTTGCAAACGGAATGAAAGATTTTGTATCATAATTAACTATTAACAAATGGGACGGATTTACCGTCATTTTTGTTGAAAAATAACCTCACAGAAACTTTATTAGGAGCTTTTTGATGTTAAGTTGGTACTGACTACACCGGTTTCAAGCACTGACCCAGAGCAATGATTTTCAACACTGGAGAGAATAAGGACTTTTATTAAGAAAAAAATTGGGACATAATAGACTAAATACACTGGCAATGCTAACTTGTACCAAATTTATTGCTAACCTAGAAGACTTTAATAAAAAAGTTGTAACCAAGTTTGAAAAAACTAGATTGATGAACTTTGTTTAGAATATTTGATTCAACTTACTCCTTTTGGTTTACGCGTGTATGCTCCATTGTATATGTTCTATTCTTGCTATTATGTTATCTCTTTATATCACAGTTGACTAGCCATTGCCAATTAGATATCCTGATTCAAATGTGTGAGATCAAAGAAAAACACTGTTTTATTAATACAACAGGGAGATGCTAAAAATCGTTTAATGTATTTGAAGATGTTTGTTTTGGTCGAAAGTTTTTTCGCGTGCACTCGATTGGACCAGGATGCCAGAAAAAGAAAACATAAGTCATGTGAGTTTCTATTAAAAAAGGGGGAAAATTTGGGATCAGGAAATCCCACGACTTTTTGTGACTGGCTGTCTAAAACAAGCGAAGACCACACACAAATTCTTTTTGTCTACAAAAAAGAGTTGATGATAATTGAACATGTATTGCCCAAAAGGAAGACCTGGTTTTTGCCATTTACTTTGAACTGCATTAGCTTAAAATTTTCACTGCCTTCATAATTCAACAGTAGATGTTATGCTATAGACGGACCACAATAATTGTGTGTACATTCTTGCCATGTCGCTTTGGCTGAACTCGATTAAGACAGTTTTTCTCTGTAAACACTAGGCACGTGTTGATTTTACTGTTGATCAATGTTAAGGACGCACACCTGCACTTAAACTTCTAAACAAACGATACTTAACTAATAACATCCTTAACAGTAAGTGAAATAAACGTAGTTGAAAGAACAAGAATACAAAAAAGGCGGGCATTAAATGCTGCAGAAGTTCCCATGTGAACACTGAAGAAAAATATCGCCGGAAAAAAGTAATTTGGGCAACAAGGAGTAAATTTTTTGTTATTTTCTTAAGCTACGGATGCTCTGGTATAACTGTTTACCACCCCTAGTGATTGTGAAACATTTCAAGGGCTCACATTAAGCCAAAATTAATTATAAAATATGGTAAAATCGAATAATTTTCGGGGGCGTCTTTCCGGGGTTTAAACTCAGGCCTTGCCTTGGACCCTTGACCAACCTTACAACGTCAACAGACCCCAAGGTACCTTTAAGGTTCACATTAATTACAAAACCTCCCGATTAACTCAAAGTTTCTTGATTTGACCATTGAAAACCAATACAAATGTTCTTTCTTAAAATATGTTGCACTTTAAAAAGTAAAGGAAGCACTTGAACCATTCTATGATTCTTTATAACACTAATACGTGTGTTGAAATAAGTGGCATAAATGCAAAAATCCAAGGTATTTTGCGGAAAAAACTGAATATTAAGAAAAGTTAACAAGACATGACAATAGAGACTAAAGCCAAGACAATTTTTTTGACAATCTGTTAGATATCTAACTCCGATAACTGTGAAACAGATAAAACATCCATCATTTTTTTCAGAATCAGTCTCATTGATTAATATCTACAGAAAAAATAACGTAAGACCAGCAGATAGATTTAATTGTAAGGAAAAATTATTTTTAATGAGAAGAGTTTTGAAAAAAGACAACAAGTTTGAAGAATTCCAATAGGACAATAATTTACAGACCTTGTCCAGAGTTTAGAGTAATTGACATAAAAAAAGACAGCTGACAAGACAATTGTCATTTAAAAAAACAGCAGTTGGATTTCGCTCGGTCTATAACACATTTGAAATAACTGTATGACTAAAATATGTAAAGAACTGTTACTTATAAAATTAAAGAATTAATTTACCAAGAATCCAAGCTCAGGCTCTTGTTCTATTTTATATTTTAATAGTTTTGTGACTATTTATTTCATTAAAATATATTTCAGATTCTTGTATTGTTCCTTTGTGTCTAAAACATTCGCTGAAAGAAAGGCAATTACATAATATGATGCATTTATCCTTTGAAAAATACAAACAAAAAGTGTTATTACAGACAAACATTCAAGAACAGTAAATCCTGATTATAGTGGCCTGAAAATGATTTTTTGAAAGACTCTTTGGAACTCTGAAATTTATTAGCAACCTTGAATTCCGTGTCTGAATTTTATAAAATTTGGAAGTTGCCTGTACTTAGAAAAAATTGTCGTCTGAAAAATGAAGTGTTTGATAAACTTAAAATTCTCTGATGGAAAAGAAACGTTTGGTTAATAAAGGTTTGTGCGGAATCAATATTTTTTTACTGTACATTTTCAACACAATTTTTTCCTATAAGTTTAAGTATTTTCCCCACATATAAACATCGATCTATTCACACTTATAACGTTTTTAATTTATTTGATAACACGTCTAGCTTATTATGAAGATTAAGAAAAGATTAATTTCAAAGTGACAGTTGTATGCTTTAAAATTTCATTCTTCTTTTGGAAATTATTAAGTGAATACTAGAATTTCTACAATCCATTTGAAACAAAAGTATTTAAGGTTTAACTTACATGAGTAGTATCCATTTCCAATCGATAATTATTGGTGATCGGTTTCCTAAAAAGCGCAAAAGAGAAAAAAATGTCTGACAGGTCATGAATCTTCAGGTCCCTCGAAAAAAATAGGAAAATTTAGATCTTATCCTAAAGCAGGTAGGTTCACCATGTGAACAAGGAGCGGATCTGCCAACTTAACATCTGTTGCAGATAACAGAGTAAGACATGACCCGATTCTACTCCATAATGAGACTTTTTAAATATGAATAGGAACAGCTGTTTAAGTCTATGTTGCTGTGGGACACTAAGCAAAGAAAGGAGGAATATATCATTTACTGTAAAGAGAATTTCTGTTGTGAAAAAAAACTCGATTTGAAGGATTAGCTTAGTGAATTAAACTCTACGTCTTTAACTTCTATTTTGACTTTACAAAATACAACATACAACCACCACTCATTAAAATCTTTCCAGACTTCATCATCTTTTTTTTCTAGGAAATCAATTTTTCAATCAAACCTTGCACTTTTTGTTCATGGTATTGTAACTTTTTGGCCTTTTGGCTGAGATCATATATCGATCTCTGGTCTCTCCTTACTCGAGTCGTTGGCTATAGGGCCCAACCATGCAGGACAGGTGGTTTTAAGATGCTTGAGCACTGCCTCTAGACCAACCCAAGAGAAAGGACCTTCCTGCGGAGGGTCCGAGAGGGCGATCCATGTGTCTGGCAATTTATGGAGTCTTGCGTGCTTTCTGATTCCGCTTTTTCTTGATCTATTGCTTCCTTTTGGGTCTTTTATGGAGGAAAACTGTGAAAGACAAAAATGGCCTACTGTCTACCAGGGGTACAATCAATGGAAGTCCCAGTATTGTAGCTTTTCGTTTTTGGCTTCTCACCCTTTCGGCCAAGACCAAGAATAGGGCTCTTCTTACTCCTGGGTGGGTTTTTGAGTTTTGGGACACAGATTCTCGACCAAACAAGAGAAAGTGCCCTCGTAGGGATGTACTTTGAGAAGTGATTTCTTATTTCTTGTCACCCATGGTCCATTGCGTGCTGTCTCTTTTTTTCAAATTGTTCTTTCCCGTCTGTTTGGGCCTTTCATAGATAAATATCTGTAATAGCTATTGTTGTTCCAATTATTTAACATAATTGCTATCCATGAGACACCAAGCATGGTAGAGTTTATGATTTTTGTTGTTAAGTTTCTACACTTCTCAACTTTTTACTGTTTTTATACAGGACTTGCATTAATACCAGCAGCATGAATTATACCGTTTAAAGCCTTTTGTTTTATTTAAATCTTTTAATATTAATGACTAAACAAGACATCCAGTCTTATACTCTGGTAACATTACATGTTTACCCCAAACCCAAGCACCCTACACCATATTTTACACCTTTCATTGATAATTCCCTCTTCAGCTTTAAATAGGTACTCAGCCGCAGTCTTAAGACTGAATATCATTTACATCTACATCAAACATTCTACCAATTTTTGTAAATCATACCTTTGTTTTACATTTTTAAGTACTTTTGGACTTTATCCCTATTTTTTGAATAATTAACCAAAATATATAGTGTCCAGCCTTATCTTACACCTGTAGCATTTACAAGCTTCGCCAATTCTCTTTTTGCTACTTGATCAGAACTAATTAGCTAATAGGTCATTAATACTTGCTGCTTTTTTCACTTAAGTAAATTATTACATATGTGGCGTTATAAAATTCTGTTTCGATAAAACATGTAAGTGAATTATTAATTAAAATTAATCTTTTTAAAATTGATATCGCCCTTTGAGGTCAAAGGTATTGAAGAACTTCCTATGAAATTTTTGTCTTTCTTTTCTTGACCATTCTGAATGAAGCAGAAGTTTGAAAGTTTAAAATAAACACGTTATAACAATTTCTAATGGCGTATTGGAAAATGACAAGAACGTTGATTACAAAAGCAAAATTAGATCGCACAACTATTTCGTTCAATAGAGAGCCGAAAGTGCCCATTGTAGTGTTTTTCCCCTAATAATACACTAGAGCACATCCTATTGAATATCATACTGGATGATTAAAAAAACCCGAGTAACTCACTTGTTTTCATGAAAAAAACATTCTGTATTTTAAACTTGTAAATTGCCTCCTAACCACACGCCCACACGCCCACACGCCCACACGCCCACACGCCCACATGCACACACAGATATATATACATATATATATATATATATATATGTGTGTGTGTGTGTATGTGTGTATGTGTGTGCATGTGTGAATGTGTGTTTGTGTGTGTGTGTCTCTCTCTCTCGCGCGCGCGCGCTCGACAGATGGTTTACTTCCAGCAGTCTTCAAACATTTCAATATAGATAACATTATGCTTGACTTTGCAAACAGACCTTATGAAAGAGAAAAACTTAAGCAGTGATCAGACAGTGATTTGAAACCTCTACCAAAAGCTGGAGATCTAAGAATTGTAGAGAAGTAATGAAATACATCTCTTTCTGTAATCACAGAAAAACTGGTGAAAAAGACGTTACTGCATAGAATAAGACTAGAAGTTGATAAACACCTACGATCAATCAGAATAGTTTTCTTCCTGCACCCTAAACGATAAGTTCGCATTTTAGCAACGAGACGTTTGATAGAAGGATTGAAAAGCTACAACCCTTAAGCTATGTTGGTCTTCATAGACTTCAAGGAGGCCTTTGACAGTATTAAACTTACTTTAGTTCCTGGCCCTTCCAAGTACTTCTTTATTTTTAATGTACGATACACGATGTGAGTCTACATCTCTGCAACCTCCAATGTCTTTTGAATGATATGATTACTATCCGACACTTACATGAGATAAAAGGCTAGGAGATACCCACATTACTGATAAATCTTGACAGAGACAGTTTCCACTCTGAATCTGTCATGCCTCTATCTTGTAAGATCCAAAACTTCTATCCTAGCGTATCTAAAAGATCTATTTGAATACAGTTACGATCAACTCCGGCGAAAAGCGGTAAAATAAGTAAAATAGGAATGATAACGATAGTAAACAGGTCAGTAAACACTTCCAAACCACAAATGTGCTGATGTTATTCAGCCCCTTATAAAAGAAAATAAACAAAGGTAAAAGTGCTTAACATTCTTTAGATTGAAGTGTAGGTTCAGTAGACTCATTATTATTGAGTCAGAATTTAATCATACTTTAATTATAAGAACTCTGGCTATATACTCTTTCTTTGTATTACAATCTGATTTCTAGTCCTCTATACAACTGGCTTCTAGGACCATCAAGTTACCAGGGCCTTTTCAAAATAAAGCTTGGATCTCAACGTCTTCTAATTGTAATTTCTCATCATTAGATCTCAAATTCTTTACAACTAATACCGAGGGCCGTATGTATTTCTTTAATGGAGTCGATAAGTGACAACTGATCTGGAAGTTATTGCATGAAAGGCATGTTGAAGAGGATAGTTTATGCTTGTCCCCACTTCTTAACGGGTTCTGTAGTGATATTTTAAGGCATGGTCATACTGTCTTCAACATTCTCAGAGTCAATAGCGTAATCCAGGATGCCTGTAGGGTTTCTCTAGTGTACTGGCATCTTTTCAGTGTCCTTTCCTCTGTGCTGTATAGAAATCATTTTCCTAACTGCTTCTTACCTGTCTGTTACCTATTTGAATGGACCAACTTTTATTTTTATATGGTTTGACTGACTAAATCTGACGGAATTGACTAAAGGAATCAAAATGACATTGAGAGGGGAAGAATACTTCTCAGGATTACAAAAAACCATTAATCCAAAAAAATGCTCCATAGCAGAACCCAGTAAAGAGGACGGTGTGTCAAAAATAACTTATGAAGAATTCAGAAAACAGATTAAAAGAATGAAGGCCAGTAAAAATAAACAGATAATTTCTAAAAAAATTGCATTCGTGAATATTTAATGAAGTTTATCTTTGACAAGTCAAAATAAAATGATTTGACAACAACATCATTAAGTTAAGCTTGCTTAGATTTCGATGGCATGCTACCTCAAACCATCTATATCACCACCACTGCATTTGACAGTTTATCAATCTAGCATCCTGTATCATGGCCTGGATTTTATTCATATTTCATGGCAAAGTTCTTACACTAATGCATCTTTTGCAAGCTCTTTCTTGCTGCGCCAACTGTGTCCTAAAAATCATAGCCTTTGTTGTTTAATTGTGGTGCTGATAAAGGGTGTGCTGCCATATACTTCCTAGTTCGTTAGATGATCTTTCCATGATGACAACAAACTTTCTAGATAGATTAAATGACAATGGCATGATCCGAGTTGATTTACATAGCATTCAGTCCAATAACCCACTTTACAAACTATCACCCCTAAAATTAATGCTTCGAATGTTGGAGATTAAGAATAGAAATTACAACAAAACAGTTAGGGTTTGTATCCGAAAACTGTACAAGAAATGCTAGTTTTACTTAAATTAATGCAAACGGGAACATTTTCTATACTGGCGGCTAAAAATTCACCTTTTCATTGATAAATCAAGAAATTAATGCTAAGCTAACCATGTAGTATGGTTATACAACGAAACTGAGTGAGCCGTGTGACTGGACAAGGTTAAATTACATAGTGCTGTCAGTCCAAGAGTGTAAATAAATGAGCTATGCAAACTGAATACACTCTGCCCAGCACCGATACGAATCAGTTTCTGTATTGCAAGAGCAATATGACTGTGAAAAGTACGGTTCACTATCCAAAACTCAGCTTCATTCTCGATTTTGTCAGCGACGCAGTGTGCAAAAATTGCTAGTGATTTGAGCTTAAATCTATAGGCAGCGATACTGTCCTCACCAAAGTGACTGATATTCTCCACATATCCTGTATAGAAATTATCCGCCTCTGTCTGGTCCAATTGGTGTATTGTGATCTGCTTAAATGTTGTAGGAGCGAACACTTACTGCCTTTCTGGAATCATCACTGCCCACTGTCACAACTTTACTCCTTTTATTATGCATTTGCTGGGCCACATATTCTAGGCTCAAAAAGATGCATTCTCCAGATATCTACTGATTGACATACGTAAAATATAATATTTTTCTAACTCTTGTTTTCTCCGTTTGATTATCGTACTTGGCCGTTTTAGTACATTCTATTTCAGTTTCTTCATGAGGGATGGCAACATTCCACTTTTGTAGAATATCATACTATCTACACTGACAACTGTTTTTCATATTTCAGTAGGGTACCATGACGTTATTGAGAGACATTGCACCAAGCAACACAATACAGCTGTGTTTAGTGATTTTCTTCAGGTGTGAAAATTTTCCTTGGAAAAATAGGTTTTTGCCTGTTGCATGCCTTTCTCAGTAATGTTGTGGTCGCTTCAATTCATCTTCATTATTTGCAGTGAAGAGGTTCTTCCTAGCTACTAAAGGTTCTATCAAAATAGGGATCAACCACTTAATGGAGACAACTACAGGTAGTAGATTTCTTCCTTCATGCTTTTAATGCCTCTTGACAGCAGAGGTTCAAAAATTAATGGATTTCTTCCTCCATGCATTTTATCACTGCTATTAGAAGATTACACTTTAATAGATATCTGTCATTATGCAGTTTTGCTTTTTTCATTTGGTTGGCCTATCCCACTCTAACGTTTATTTCTGAAGACATGGTCAAACCCATAATTATATTTATAGCAATATCAATTGATTATTATAATTGAAATGCGTCTTTCTGCGACTAAAGTACTAACCTGAATGTTGGAAAAATTATTCAATCTCTGTGCAATCTCGAAAATAATAAATTTTTTTGTGTTTGCTTTTCTAATAATTCTAAACTAATCTTACTCAAAAACCCCAGGAAAATACAACTTTTCAACAATGACTATTATCCCTAGAGAATGGAGGTATTACCAATTTATGAGTTTGTTATCGAATCCCATTCATGAGTTTATTACAGCTTTATCACTATCGAGGGATAACCTGCAAGTTTAAAACCATACACTTTTCCCTCCCTTTTCTACGTTTCCATTCTATACGAAACGAGAGGTACGCTTACTTTTTTGATTATCAGTATACCAGATAATAAGTACACCATCCGTGCTTTTCCTCTGAGATTATCAACTTTTATTTAGACTGAACTTAACTCACGTTTGGTCTCGGTAAGCCCCGCCAGTTGACTTATTACGACAAATCCTTAATCCAGGGGTTTCTCTTAGGATTTTCCGCAATTTCTAATCTACTTCTATTAGAGCACAACTGGTCAAGGTGTTGTCCAGACATTGTAATTGCTCAACATCTACTTTTGTTGTCTCAGTAAAATGAGGGAGCAGACAAAAAGGTAATGAAAGACCAGAATTAAAACTAATGAAACAGTTTTTAAGAAAACCCTTACTCAGTAGGAGTACTAAAAAGAAGCAACTTCTGATTCAATGTCCACCATATTCATTCCAAATTGTGATAGTAATTTGAAGTAAAAAAAATTGGCAAAACGAATGAAAAAATAAAAATGAAAATATTTAGTTGTTATAAAACAAACCAATACCCAAATCTATGAGTTTTGTGGCCATCTAATTTCTGCCATCCAAGAAAAGAGGGGTCCCTTTTCAATGGGTTTATTTTTCAAACTTATTATCCTATTTTAAGTGTGTCACTCCATTCTTTTTGCCAGGTCCAAGCCTGCGCTTTTCATGCATATTTTTTGTGTATTATTATTTTCTTTCTTGCTATTGATATTAAATAGATTTATTAATGTATTTACATTATATTCCTACTTTATATATATATAATATTATGTATGTTTTACTAATATTTGTAGCCTTCTTATGTTTCTTTATAAGACTTAGTGGATCAATACATCGCGGTTGTTCTTCAATTTTCCAGCGATTGGGAGATATTTAGCGATATATTTTCATTTTAGATTATGCCTAGAGGACTAACCCTGTCTTCCAATCCAAGGGTATCTTATTCTCTTAAATAAGCAGGAAAAGAAAACTGACATTCATGCAGACTTGAAAACTGTGGTGATAAATTGACTCTGTTATCTTTTAGAGTTAGTTTGAATTCTTATACAAATGTAATAAAGAATATTTTTATTTTTAGCAAAATAGAGATTTAAGATATTTTTTGACAGAGTTAAGGAAGGCAGTTGTGATGGATGCACAAGTCCAGGAGACGAATAAAATCAAATATTCAAAAAAAAGCAAGGGTTGTTGTGCCGAGAGATTTGGAGAAGAGCGGAAAAAAGATTTTCTGTGTTCTGCAGAAACTAATTTACTAACTGAAAAGCAATAACAAAAATAAAGTTCCAAATTCGGCTTTAAATCTGTATAACAAAAAAATGGAAGTGGTGACCATTTCTCTCGAAAATCAATGTGCTTTCTAAAAATTGCTTTGGTATAATCGGAGCATTTATTTAATCGGATGGATAACGGAAGAGCCAATGTTAATCATTAATATCTGTAAATTATGGATGAAAAGTATGCTGTCTGAAATTCACAATTAATTCCACTGATCCTTTGTGAGTAGAATAATATTTTGAATTTTGTATCCTGTTTGGATATATCATTTCAGATATGACAATAGCTTCTCTATACGGTTTACAATCATATTGCTTCACACATGGAACGGTTTACAGGTGGCTGTTTACAGCAGATGAATACTTTTGAATTATGTTTAGCAGACATATGAAAATATGACAAGCTGTGGTATATTGGGAATAACTTCTTTCACGGACAAAAAAATACCTTTAATACGCATTTAATTAAGAAAAGTAAAATGTTGCCCTGATCAGAGAAAAGTCATTAAGAGATGTTACCTCTCGTAGTAACTTTTTAATTTAATACAAGGGACATATATTTTTATCAAAACATCTCTTTAGTTTACCTACTAGGTCAATTTTAGTCTTTTTTGTAAGGTTTTACCTTCAGCTGTTAAAGGACATTCTCTTGTTAATTGGAGGAGATAATTCTGTGGGTACCACACATGATGGATATCTTTTTGTGGTTAAGAACCACACTGAATAAAGAATGCTAGATTGGACAAATATTTGTCTGTATGACGAAATGTTTTTTAACGAGTTTAACACCAAAGGTAGTTCCAATTTTACTTTCAAGGGTTTTCTTACGATAGGGGTGTTGTGGTGAAAACAGATGCCGGAAGAATCCCTTAGATGCAGTGAGATTAGAAGGTTTTCTGAAACTGTCTTCTAGTAGAAATAGTTTAGTAAGTTACACCCTACTAATGGGTCAAAGGTAGGTTCAATCCAGAGGTTCCATAACTTAAAGTTAGTGTCCCACTCATATACATCTGTTACAATATAGGTGTCTTTTGTAACTAGTGATAACACATCTGTTTACATACATGCAATTGATGATCATATGAATGATTAAACCAATTGATAATGTTGCTGTTAAATTACTCAAATGGTACGATAGTAAAAGCTGTTTAGAGGCCAGGTTTTAAAAGTCCCATACTGTATCATCAGGTAGACGATGAAGTTGCTAATCAAATAGTCTGCATATTAAAAGTCCAGGCATAAATGCACTTGAAACTTGCATCGTAACATGCCATTTAATTATAAAATAAAAATTGAATATAGCGTTTAACGTTTTGTTATTGAAAGTAGATTAAGAACTACTAATTAATGGTCTTTTATAATTTTGGTCTCTCACTATCTATAATAGCCATTAATTAATTTGCAATTGAATTACCCTGTAATTTAGTCTAACTTCTTAAAAACTCTGAATTTTATGGACTCACAGAAAGCCATAGATGTAAGAGCTTTATCATGGCCTGAGTCGTAAGCTTTTTCTGAGCAACGTTTTGAGAGATGCTTCTCCCATCGTTAGGCTGGGAGAAGTATCTTAATTTAGCTTGTAGGTTAACATATTGCTGAACAATATGTTACTGATTCTTTGCTTTATAAAACCTTTAAATGCGAATATGTCGTTCCAAAAAGAAGATTTTGATTTAAAGCTGAAATGGAAAATTGTGGATTTTTTTTTATTCTGTTGTCTCTAATACCAATATATTGATCTACGTGTTAGATGATAAGCAATTGAGAAAGTAAAAGCTCGGAGCTCAACAATTGTGTTTTTTTGGTTAAGAATTTCATAGAGTGGTAAGATAAATAATACTGAATTTCTACAAATAAATCAATAAAAAAAAAGCAAGACTTGATATTAGCCATCGGGTAATATCAAGTCTTGCTTATCAAGTTTTTTTGTCCGTGACATTTATATCGCCATACAAAGTTATAAACAACTGTCTTAAAAGGTCATTGAGAAACGCTGCGGAAGATGAAAAAAGCTTTCATGCTTCAATAGTCTTAACGATTAGACTATAAAGGGAAAAACAGCCCGCACTGGCCTTGTTAGAATACTGAGAGATAAATAATTTTGTTGAAAATGATCGCTCATATTTGTAACAGATCTATTGTTTAATAAGAATAATGGTACTGGAAGTACTACTACTGTCATGCCAGAAAATATCGGAAATATTTTACTGTGTTTTACTCTTAGGTCAGCTGTGTTTAGTTCTATTACAAGCAAGTGAGCCTTGTTTTTAGGAATTTCAGGTCTATACGTAATTTGCCTTCTTTATCGAAACTCTGTGAAAGTGTATCGTCAATCATTGAGAGACAATTGGTGTTTAATCGATTGATGCTTGTTCATCCTTCAGCGTATAGGAAATCCACTGTACAAAGACAGCTTTACTCTGAATTATCTCGACAGCATTTGAGTAAAGGGATGGTCTAAATAATACATTGCTTGTGCTGTTTGACCAAAGTGCATACTTGGTCTGAGATTGTGCTTAAATGGCCTAAATCTTATCTGGATGCACGATAATAGAGAGATTTTGATAATATTGTTTTCCTGTATCAAAATTTTGTGGTTTGTTGGGGTACCTCAAGGCTGTCCTTGACAAATACTCGTTGTCATGTATGAAGGTGCTTCCTGCGATTTGATTAATAAGCACTATTCTTTGGTTCGTGGATGGACTCATTATAATCAGTTATACATACCATTAAGGCCCTATACTAAATCTACTACTGACAGTGTTACTAAGATTAAGAACTTTGTCAAAGATATTAGACATTGCATTCTCACCCACCGTCATATGGTTAATATTGAAAACACAGAAGTTATGTTAATTGATACTTCAAATGGAAAATATAAAACTTGATGGAATTACGTTAGAGGTGAGGCCATTGTACTAGTGACTACTTAGATATTACCAAGGTAATTATTTGGAAATGGTCAGAAATATTTCATCTTTACGTTAAATTCCTTTTACTAGTTACATAGCTTGCATAGAATGTGCAAGTTCCTCAAGCCAAAAGCTACCTGAACACCAGTGAACTTTGATGATAGATGTTACCCGTTAGTGAGAGACCTTGACTTTAACTTATTTTAAAGAAGTAAATTAAAAATTGCCACAAAGGCAAGGGACTCTCCACTTTTTAGGTAGTAAACTTCGGACAGAATTTTCTTCTTTAGCTTTCGACGTATCCTGTTAAAGGTCAGCACAGCGGATCAGTCTCCTCCATTTTCCACAGTCTGCTGTATCCTCTTTCCGTACTCCTGCTGCTTTCATGTCCTTTAATGTCAAATCCATGTATCTTCTCATTGGTCTTCAACACTTTCTTTGTCCTGATACATTCATACCCAGCATTCTCCTTCCAATGTAATCACCCTACCTCTTGATGAGATGCTCGAACCACCTGAACCTTGCTTCCCTTTGCTTGCCTCCCAGTATCCTGACATGGGCTGTAACCATGATGTATTCATTCCGGATCCTATTCAATTCTGTGACTTCAAGTGACCACTAAAGCATCCGCAGCTCTGTCTTTTCCAGTTCAGTTTCCTAATTTTTTATGTGGCCACAGTCTCAAGTTCATACAGCAATGCTGGTCTTAGTGGTCTCTTCCCTTCCCTTTTACTTCATGTGACAGTCTTTTGTCGTAGAATACACCAGCTACTTTTCTTCATCTATTACATCAAGCCTGCACTCGCCTTTTCACTTCCTTGTTGCAGTCTACATCGGTCCATCCAGCCTAGATATTTGACCTCATCTACCCTTTTTACTTCTGCTCATTTCATTCTAATTCCATCCTCATCTCTTCCATTCACTACCAAGTATTCTCTTTTTTCTCTACTCACTTTCATACCTCTTTCCTCTAGGAGGTCACATCCTCTTTTCAGTTGCTCCTCCACGTCATGCTTCGTCTCACTGCAGAGCACAATGTCGACTGCGAACAGCGCATTCCGCGGTGCGGGTTTCCTAACCTTTTTCGGATGTCCATGACTATAGCAAAAGGGAGGAGTCTGACTTTCACCTATAATCATTCAGTCATGCGTACATCACTTCACACGGCGGTCGTACTTTTTTCATACATATCTTGTACCTTACACACTTTTCTTATGGTATTCCAGATGAAATAATAGATGCCGTTAAGATCTTATATACAAATACTACAGCTACAGTTTTGAGTCCAGATGGAGAGCAGCAGGCATTCTACAGGGTGATACACTAGACCATTTCTATTTATTGTAGTTTTTTATTACATTCTAAGAGTATCAATTGACACTATAAGTAACAAAGGCCTTGAAATCATACCCCGAAAAAATTCTCATTATCCAGCTGTACACGTCACTGACACAGATATTGTTGATGACATTGCTCTTATAAGTGGGTCATTAGCAAATGCTCAAACTCTCTTATTGGCTATAGAGTCAGAACCCAACAGTTTTTCTACATCTTAATGAGTCTAACGCTGAATATATGAGCTTTAATCAGACAAATAATGAACCTATTAAAACTCCTTTTGGAACTAACTTAAAATCCCAAGATGATTACAAATACTTGGGTTCTCTTATTTCTTCTTCAGAAAAAGACTTTCTTGTTAGGAAAGGCTTGGCATGGTTAGCGTGCAACAAACGTCATAAACTATGGACATCTAAACTTGACATTACCATCAAAGTCAAAATATTCCGGGTGCTCATTGAACCAATTCTGCTCTATGGATCAGAGACTTGGACTCTATCTAAAAGAGCATAAAAGCGTTCAGATGGGTGCTGTAAAAATTACTTATGCGGGTTAAAAACCAATCTTGAAAAAAACATCCAGCCAAGAGTCAAATTTATGGCAACCTTTCACTAGTATCTATTTTGGTCAAATCTAGAAGAGTACAATTTGCAGCCATTGCCATAGAGCAACTTCAGAAATGATTTCATCACTAATACTCTGAAAACCCCAATCCATCGGAAAGCACTCAAGCAAATTGACTTTCCTAGATATCATTATAAGAGATACTGGCTTAGTAGGTCAAGACCTTAAAGCAGCTATGGAAGACCGAGACTACTAGAGGAAGGTTGTTAAATTCATCATCTCGACTGAGGTCGAACAATGATGATGATGATTATTATTTCTGCCACCCCCGACTGCCGTAGGCAATGCCAGAGATCTTGTCTGGCCACTCGATCGTATGCTTCCTCCAAATCTACGAACAAACAATCCAGTTCCCTCCAGCCTTCCCTGAATTTTTCCATCAATATGCAGAGAGTAAAAAAATCATCAGCTGTGATTTTTCCTGGCATGAAGCCATATTGCTCTTCACATACACTGAACGTCCGTCTCAGTATCGAATCAAATAGCCGCTCCCACAGTTTCATTGTATGGCACATCAGCTTGATTCCTCGGTAATTTCCGCACTCGTGAGCATCACCCTTATTCTTACACAGGAATAAGCACACTTCTTCTCCATTCATCTGGCATTCTCTTGAGGGCAAGAATCTGCTTGAAAAGCGTCGTAAGTACGTTTAGTCCCACTGTGCCGAGACACTTCCACGCTTCATCGTCAGGATCTACAGCCTTTCCATTTTTAATTCTATTCAGTGCCTTTTTCATTTCAACTTTCTCTTTTCTCTCAACTTAGGTATCTGTTCTTCTTGTCTCCTTATTCTTCTGCTCTTTGGGATTCTCTGTGTTCATGAGCCCTTCGAAATAATTCTTCCATCTTAAAGTACCTATTGTTCTCCTGTCAAAAGGGTTCCATTTGCATCTTTGAGGACTCTGAAATGTTGGATCTCCTTTGATGCCTTAGCCTTTTGCTTTGCTATTCGATACAAATTATTTTTACCTTCCATTGAGTTCAGCCAGTAGTAGAGATAACTGTATGCTTCGTCTTTGTCCTTTGCTACTTCTCGTTTTGCTTCCTTACTACTTGCTTCATACTCCCTTTTATCACCCCCGTTGCTTGACAGGTCATATTTTTTCTTCGCGTCTTTCTTCTTTTTGATGCTCTCTTGCACAGCCTTATTTCAAAACCATGTCTCTCTGCCCTGCTTCCAGACCCCATTTGTCACTCCTAGAAATGACTTGGTCGTTTCTCGTATAGTCTCTGTGACAAGATATCAGTTTTCGAGCACCTCTGTTTCCGAGCTCATCTCTTCTAGTAGCTCGCAGTTGCAACATCTTGTACAATTTAGATCGTATTTAGTTTGTTTATTGCTACATTAAAATGATTTATAACCATGAAAGTGACATCGTATCTTTGTAATCGTTTCTTGTTTTTCTGTAACTTTTAACCTACCAGACGAGCCTCTTGCTTGAGTGTTTTATGCCTGCCTTTTTATCGTTTTAACATAATTTAATAACAGAGCCTTTTCAAAAGACTAAGATCGCAGGGGTAAAGTCTTCTTAGCACAATCTCATATTTAAGACCTTAAGTCTTATAAGAGGTACCTAGAAATGAATTTATGTAAGCCTCCAGGTTAAACCGGTTGAAATATCAGCTGGCTTCAATGACGCAGTATAATGAATTGCAAAATTGACAAACGTCAATTTTGCAATTCATTATACTGCGTTTTTTACTACCCTCTGCATTTTGATTACTCCTTCGTTTGCGGTGTGATATCGGCATAGCCTGATGTTGGGTTTTTTTCATTTAGCAATACGTTGGTTAGGCGTCTCCAAACTAATTTTTGCGTTTGTTTTCTACAATTCTTATTTTGCTGTTAAGGGCGTCTTAAGACAATGCAAGATACATGTTAGTATCTAGTTCCTCTATTGTGTCTATTTTAAACCATACTTTGGACTTATCCTCCCCCCCTCCACGTCTCTCCCCACGTCCCCGCGATCACGCTGTCATCAATCTGTGTGTGACTGATACGTTTTGGCAAGTTGTAGAAAGTTGTAGCTTCTTGGCACTTGTGCTTTTTTTGCACTAAGAAACTTTATGCATGTGAATGTACGTGCCTCCTAGTTTATGAGCAGCGTTTAAGCCTGCTCTTCTATAGAATCATGAGGCTAAGAGCAATGTATTATCAACCTTCACCGTAAATGAATACACACGTAAGTAAATAACTACACAATCGACTTCTCTAAGGATCATAACTGTGTCAGGTAAGGTTATGTAGTAAGCTAGATATCCTGGGCAGGTAGTGCAGTGTGAAAACCGGTATTTCAAAACAGTATTTGTAAAAATATTATTGAAAGAGACGATTCGAAATTAGTGAAAAGTGAAAAATACGTGTGTATCTAACTGCATTTGATTCAATTGCTGTGTCTATCCATATGCTCCACTAGCATAGTTGCTGGAAGCACTGGTTGCAGCCCAGTTTGGTGGACACATAATTTTCACTTCGCTACATTTTTAATGATACCTAGTAGTAAATTTAAAAGTCTGTTAGAGATTCAGTTCTGTTATTTTTTCCCTCCTGTCACTGCAATACCATAGAGCGAGTTTTCTGTTTTTGTCAATAACACTTAATTTTCAAAAATTACCAGAGACGTCAAAAAGTAAGGTAACTTAGTTTCGAATTGAAATATATACAGTAGATTAAGTCTAGTATGAAAAATACCTAACAAGGAGGGGTTTTTCATGACTTCCTGTGAAGCCATATGGTTTGGTAATATATCATCCAGCAGAATTGATTTTTTTAATAGGGAAAGCGAAACCATGGGTGCCTAAAAAATAATTGACATGGCTGTTGTTTAACATGTAGAATAAAAGTGTATGTCTACTTTTGGCACAGGTGGTAAATATCCATGCTACTCCATACATTTTCAATTTCAACTCAGATATCTCCCTTGTTAGGGTCAGCGTTTACCAAGTTTCAGTCGTAATTAAGGTTCAGCTCATTGGGTACTACAGATAATGCTAAGAAAGAGAGCAACACACCTACGGTATAATCTTTTTATAAAGTAATGGTGGTCTTACCAAATGACTTCACTAGGACTGAAACCTGCACTGAATGAATTCTCCTTTTCATACAGTTGTCTCTTTAGGTTTGAGATTTAACTGATTGTAATACTGGCCCGGTCAGTTTATCCTGTTTCGCTTAATCAATCCCCCCCCCCCCAAAAAAAAAGATAGACTTTAGTCAAAAGACTTCTCCAGAGTTTGAACTATACTTACTTACTTATGCCGGACCAAAACCCTAGCTGCTACAACAATTCTTAACTACAGGTCTCCGTGTGTCTCTATCAAGAACCAATGTCTTTAAGTTCCTCTGCTCTTTTGATGTTGGTACCTTCTATGAGATTATTAACAAATGTTGTGTGTTTTCTCCCTTGTTTTGATCTTTCCTGTGATAGTTGCCATAACACGAAACAAGATGCTATTTCCTCTGTTTCATGGAGAGATCCGATTGCTTCATTTTTCTTTCTCTTATCTTTACAGATATCTTAGAAAGATTGCCATAGAGTACACGGTTTGTAACGTATTCAGTCCATGAAATATTAAGAGGTCTTCTCAAAAGCCTGGTGCAGGTTCCAGCTGTGCTCTTTTCTAAACTTTTATTCAGGGTCACAGTTTTACTGCACAAGAATACTGATTCTACCGATGCCAGAAGGGTGCATAATTCTAAAGATTTGAAAAGAGATTGTTTCCAAAATAAAGAGATTATTTCAAAATTTCAATTTATTTCAAAACTAAGGCTTTTCTAATTTTTTTACGTCAGTTTTCCTGTTATCTATCCGTGCTCCAAAATATACATGAAGTTTATTGCTAACTTCATAACGTCGCTGTCAATCAATCTTAAAAAAACTGTCTCTTGATCTTGATTAAAACTTCAAAATTTGTTTTATTGGCGTTTAGATGTCGGCCGATTTTTTGCAACATTATGTTGGATCTGGTTGCGCTTGATTAATCTTCACTGCCATCAGCGCAATACCATTAGCAGAATCCAGATGGGTTATTGAAACTGGGTTGTGTCGTCTACTTTGTGTCCTAATAAACTTGAAGCCCAGTTTCTGAGCATCATTGACTACAGCTTGTCTCTTAGCATATTCCAATATGATGATGAAAATGGAAGAAGCAAGGGTAGGACCTTGTAGGACACTAGCTAATATTTCGAAAATCTCTGTACCTCCATCTGGTGTTAAGACTTTGCTTTCGTACCCGTGCACAAAAGTCCGGTTGGAGAAACTATTTGCTCTGGTATGCCAACGCAAAAAGTTTCTCCAACGCTGCTCTTAGAATCTTCAACATCTTTTCTCTATGTATGCTGTCAAATGCTTTTCTAAAATCAATAAAAACTATTGTTGCCTTCAGATTTCTCTCCTTAACTCCTTCTTTACGCCTTCTCAAGATAAAATGCAGGAAGTATTGTATCTATTAGGTCAGAGATCATTTTGGTTAGGTCTTAATTGTGGATCAACTTTAGGTTGAATTCAGTTACAGATCATTCGCTTGTTGACTTTAGTAACAACTGAAAATAACGATTTTCCCCAATAGTTATTTGCTTAAATCTCCCTAATTAAGAATTGCTAGCATAACACTTCTTCCAATTGCGTAGGTTTTTGACTAATAAGAAGAACGGTAAAACTGATTACAATATCGTTGATATCACATCGTTTTAATATTTCAGATCTAATACCGTGTGCCTTGTTTTCTTTTATTTGTTTTCTAACACATTCATGCTTAAAATTAATGGAGTGTTCCGTCTTGATATCTACATCACTTTCATCTTTAATGGTCCTTTTAGTCCTATCTTTATCTGTCAATATTGATAGTGCACCTAATATTTCTTTGAAAAAACTGTACCAGTTTTCACTCTTTCTTCAATATTTCCAGCCTTACAAGGCCTTTTACAGACTTACACACTCGTAGTCGTTTTATTCCAAGTTATTTCATTAATTATTTTGTACCTCTCTTGGTGTATGCTATTTCTGTTTGCGTGTTCAATCTGTGATACTTTGTAGTTGCGTTTGTCAGCAAGTAGAGCATCATATATCTCCTCTAATGTTTCCTTTTTCTTCTTAAGCGCCTCTTAATTTTCCTCTGTAGCATTTATAGTGTAACAGGCGCAAGCAGTATGTACGTCACTTCTTGTTATCTCTCTTTTGCCGCTTGACTTCCACTGAAATAAACTCCTTGGCAGCTTCTATATTTGCTGTGATGAACTTCTGGCATTTGTCATCTAATGTGTTTGTAAATTCAGTTGTAAATGCTGCTTAGGATCTTTTAATCAACAATCCAAATCCATCGATCAGTGCATTATTTGCATTCCTGATTCCAGAAATTGTTATGAATAAAGCAATTTCTTTTTCACGATATTCCATTTGATCCTCGTGGATGATTATATGATCTATAATGCCACGAATTTCAATTTTATTTCTGTTAACGGTTCCATTAGTTCATAATGCTTACTTTTTTCGTATAATTCGTTCCTTTAATACTGCTATAAAGATGTCTTTTTCAAAATCTAAAACCTTGAATTTTCTTTTCAACCTGTTCCTATCAGCTATTTCCCTTCCAGGAGCATTTACTGATGTAGCTTTATTAATTCTACCATCATCATCAGTTGGGTGAACTCGGAATTCAAGGAATGCTACAGTAGGGGTAATAACCTGAGCGCTGTTAATAACTTTAGTCATAATTGCAGTTTGAGCTTTTCAGTTGCTTTTACAATCAACGGTCGTGAGTCCTCTTGAAGTATTCACTTAGCAAGACAAATGAATTCAATCAGACAAATGGTAGTGACAGGCATGAGATTTACCAATATTTCAATTTATCGGAGATTGCAATATTCACTGCTCGAAGCCTACATATCACAACCAGTGATCACTTTTGGTTTAATTCCTACCTCTTCCCCTACCGGGGAAAGGTGATCCTACTAGGATACAATGTTCTAGCCTGTAGAAGCTTTTACATTATCGGAATACACAAGCCCTACCACGACAAGGTCATGATCAAAAGGGTGGAAACTCTATTCATGGTTTAATTTCGTTCATCTTTAAATTGGATCTCTTAAAAACCCTCATTAACGTTTAAAAAAATGCTCATACCTTAAAGTACCAAGGAAAGTCAAGAAACAAAGAGTAAAGTCTTTTCCAAATTGTTGATGGCACCATTTTTACAGCTCTCTCTCCCTCTCCCCCCCC